>JAENPR010001935.1:0-93490 GCA_018135685.1 Themeda triandra | reverse complement strand
ATGTGTCCATTGAATATCCATTAAAGACAACTTGTATTGATTGGCAATTATGTGAATTGTTTGTGGAACTCTTTTACTTGTATGGTTATTCTATATTCGTCTGCCCTCGGAGTTCATGTGAGGACACACATGAATATTAGACTAGCACATTATTAGTTGATGACTATGTTTCACAAGTCATGGACATGAAGATGTCGAACTAATAATGTGGGCACATGTATGACATGTAGGCCGGACCGACTAGACATGAGATTGTCTCTATACACATCATATACGTTATGTCCTTCAACTCCGAGATTGTTGTATGTACTCGAGATGTGTATCGACTTACTTAGGGATCGACAAACGCTACTCCGTTACCGGGTAGTTATAAAGGATGTCTTCGGGTTTGTCGAGAAGCATCTTCAACGAGACATAGACAATCAAGATGGGACTTGCCCTCTCTTATGAGAGTGATATCACCGGATCACTCAAGTGATTGGATCAACAAATGCATGGCCGTGCTTGGGTTAAGTGTTAACCCACGAGTTGAACCAAATATCATGTGGCAAGGGAGTAACTTGTATATGGTCGTGGTGGTTCATCGATATGATCATTTGCATGCACATAGGAGTTGTCACGCCTTGCTAGAGGCCGTCACGCCGCCTATTGGGCGAATAGGAGTATTCGGCCCATGTCTATGTGTGCGTGAACCCATAGGGTCGCACGCTTAAGGGGCCGGAAGCCCCTAATTCGGGTTGGACCCGAATTAGACAAGGCTTAGGGTTTCTAATGGGCCTCCAACTCGGGAGCACATGAGAGACGCCTATATAAGTAGAGGGGAGGGGCGCGGCCAAACCTAATCCATGCCTTTGGTAGCCGCCGTCGCCCTCCATGCTCTCGCCTTCGCTCCTCGCGGACCTAGCATCCCGGAGCGCATCGGCTTTCTCCTTGTACGTGTGTGATACCTCGGAGGTCTGCATCCGGAGCACGAGGACGAACCGCAAGTGGTGGGAGGAGTTGCTGGATGACCACGCAGCGCACGGCACCGTTGCGACGCGTTCGACTACATCGAGTCGTCTTCCGCCGCATTCGCGCGTCTAGTGGTAATCCCGTAACACGTAACTAGCGGAGATCCCGGGCGATGAGGTAGAAAAAGTTTTGTTTTCTGGCTAGCGTAGCACCCTCGGAGCTCTATACTGCATCGTTATAGGTTCTGGATGTTGCATATGTGATATGCGCAGTTTTAGATTAGTCTCTGATCTTGGTTCATGGTCTTGCCGCGTTGGTATTGTAACGATCTACTCGTACCGGTCGGAATTCCGCCATCCGAGTTAAGTGATACATGTAAATCCAATCACGAGTTAGAGATCAATCAGATTGATCGAATTGAACCCTAGGTCAAGTGCCTAGCGCATGAGATCTTGGCGGCGCCAGTTGGATCGGCCGTCGGGCCGGGTTGCCGAGAAAGTTCTGTTCGTAAACGGCCGTAACTTTTCAACCGTAACTCGGATGGAGACGATCTTTATACCAAAATGTAGACAATTTCAAGATGGATCCAACCAAATCCTACTCCGTCGGATTCGATAAGATTAGAATTGTCAAAAGAAGTCCGTAAGATAGAGTTTTTCACGATTTACTTTTAGTAGTCGGAATCGGTTAACTCTGTTTTGCAGGATTTTGTGACTGGTATAACCCTTATGTGTATGTGATGCATGTATGTAATTAATTCATGGCTTGCATGTCATGAGGATGACAATATGGGCTGGAGCCATAAAGATATTGTCAAAATTATTGTAATGGCCTGTGTGCCAATCTGCGATGTCCTATCCGCGACTATGTAATTTTAATTCACTAGCTTTGGCGTTAGTGATAGTTAGTCATGGCGGATTCATCACTGAAGGAGGGCATACATGGATCATGGAGATGGAGATCACCATGATGAATAGATTGACGAGATGGAGATCTCAAAAAGAACAATGGGCTATACCAAGTCATATCTGTGTTTATGCCGTTCTTACTATGTTTTACTTTCACATGCTATAATGTTTTTGTCTACATTCATGCGGTAGTGAAGTAGAACGATCCTCGATAATGTTTGAGTTCGTGCTCCCCAAACCTTGCACGTCATCCTTTGTCTTGTACAATCGGTGGTGGGTCTATGAAATTAGGGTGCCACCGATTTTCCTTGACTAGACAGGTTCGTATCGGATACTTACTGCAGAAGGTTTGGTTGCTTGAACGAGGTCATCCTAATGGTTAGGGACCTTGGAGCATAAGAAGTTGGTAACCCAAGCATAGAGATGCTATCCAACAACAAGAGTCATATGAGATATGATTAGCAAAGAGTTGCTTACGATCTATCATGTCTTCTAGCGGTGATGCTAAAGCTCACTAGTCGACTTGCTAGTTGTGGGTCTTGAATCACTAAGTTTCAATTGAGGGATATTGATTTTAGTGGGAGTAGATTATATTTGATATTATTTACTCTATCATGGATACTTTGTCTTAGTATTTTGCATTACTTTTGTTTAGATTAAATGGCGTCTTCTAAGCAACCATTTACTTTGCGTTCAATTCTTGAGAAAGATAAGTTGAATGGAACAAACTATGCGGATTGGATCCGCAATCGAGAATTGTTCTCGGGGCCGAGAAAAAGGAGGAATATCTAGACACCCCTTTACCGCATGAGCCCTCGCTCGATGATGCATCTCGCTCTTGTGAAAAACACTTACAAGAAAGCATGTGATGCTGATCCCGAAATAAGCGCCTTTATGCTTGCATGTATGGAATCCGATCTGCAGATGCGATTCGATAACAATCACTCAAATAACGATATGGTCGTGGCGCTTGAGGATATGTTCCAAACTCAAACTAGGGTGAAAGGTTCAATGTCTCTAAGGCGCTTGCCGAAACCAAGCTAGCGAGGGTGCAACTGTTGGGCCACACGTAATCAAGATGGTTGGTTACACTCAGAGGTTGGAGAAGCTAGGCTTCCTAATTGGCCAAGAGTTGGCTACTGATTTCATTCTCGCTTCTCTGCCGCCCAGCTATGGAAACTTCATTGCGAACTACCATATGCATGGTGCGGAGAGGGCTTGAATGAGTTGTGTGGCATGCTTTGAAAACAAGCAGAGGCGGACATTAAGAAGCGGGTTGGTGGCCAAGTGTTGGCTGTCGAGAACAAGCCTAACTTTAAGAGAAAGAAGGGTCAGGGAAGAAAAAGGGCAAGGCTAAAGATGTGATCTCCAAGCCAGCTCCGCCCGCCCCCAATGCTGGACCACCGGCTAATGCTAAATGTTTTCATTATGGTAAGAAAGGTCACTGGAAAAGAAACTGCAAGCTGTACTTGGCGTCCTTAGAGAAGGACGGCGGTAGTAAAGGTACACCCGCTCATTGTTGACGGTTGTTAAGTGCCAATTTTTACCGTCAACTAGACATGAAAAAGGACCTAAATATAATTACCATCTAGATATAGGGCTTACACTAATGGAATTCCATGAGTTTTGGTGAATGTCTTTTTACGGGGTGTCACCGAAAATACCCAAGGAAGGCCCACATGTCGGGTTTACATAGAGATAATCGGGAACCGGTGAAAATTCATGTCCCGGAAGGTTCGAGAAGGCTCGGACCAAACGGGAGCCCGACGGGCTCGGTGGAGAGTCGGCCGACTCCCCACCTTGGCGGCCGACTCACCCGGTTCAGCCAATCAACGTCGGCCTCGCGGATCTCTTCCACCGCCTTTGAGGATGAATAATAATCGTCCGTTTAGGTCGGTTTGATCCGAGGGCGGTGCATCCTAGGGGGCTATATAAGCGGGGCCCCGGCCCCGGAGGAGGCATCCCTTTGAAACCCTAATTCATTATTTCGAGAGGGATCGAGGTGAGAGGGTCCCGTGAATGGATCTCCTCCCTAGAGCCTAGCATTCAAGATAGATAGAGAGAGTATAGGGTGGAGGTAGAGTTGGAGGAAGCCGGCATGTCGGTGTCTCCTCTCCGGTTGTACCTACGGGATCAAGTCTCCTAACCCGAGGCTTGGTTCTAGGATCATTCGCAATTCAACTTCGATACTAGTAAGTTCTTGTTATTATTGCTCTTTGGTTTACGAGTTTACTTTATTCGGCTTCCGGTTGGGAATAGAGTAATCGTTCATAGCGTAAGCGTGGTGCTTGGGCTAGGTTCACTCGTAGATGCTCCCTATCCGGCGGAACCGTGGTAGTATCGAGGGAAGTGACAATCCCTTTGTTACCTTTGTAATCCACTTCCCGTCGAGTAGGTAAGGTAGGTCCAAAAGTGCTAGGTTAAGCATCCTCTCGTGGTGTCTTTTCTTAGGTGCTCCCATAGAGTAGTAGTTGCAAAGCTTGCCATAGGTTGGAAGGAGACTGTGGTAATAATCCTCTCTATATCGCTCATTACCTTGTCTGTAGCTCAGGGGTCCTAAGTATAGACTTGGGTTAGTCAGATGCACGTTTTCTCCTAGCGGATAAATAAATAACGATACTCTGGAATATCTCCCGGGTGAAGTGCTCACCGATATCCGTGCGCTTGCGGATTATTTCTCTTTGATTCTTTCGTGTGCGTATCTAGTATCAACAAGCATTTAAAGCGCGTTGCCGGGAGAAAGACTATTCTTTGAGATAACCTTAAGTCATGCTTAGCCTTGTATTATACTTTTATCTTTTGTATTTTTGTTTTGCCTTTTATTTTATATCCTTATGGATAACCCAAATTCCACGCCTATCCACCAATATCTTGCACCCATGAGCACATGCTTAGAGCCTCTAGAACCCATGATTTTCACATCTAGCTATGAGCTACACCAATGTTTGGTTGCAATAGGTCAAAGCCAACCCTTTTCTACAGCTAGAGTCCTATCTTCTAATCAAGAGGGTATTGTACCCAAGGTCCTATCTTCTAACCATGGAGAAGGTAATGAACCCAAAGTCCTATCTTCTGATCAAGTAGGTAATGAACTTTTTGCTACACTTAGGGAATCTTCCAATTTTCCTATAAACTTAGGTTTAGACCTAGCCTTACAAGACCATGTTCTTCTTCAACATTTTTATATGGGTCTTGATAATATTGTCATTGGAGGAGTTTTCCTTTCTTTACCCTTTAGTGAAGTGAGGTTTGTCCTTATTATTAATGGACACACTCCTTGCTCTAGCCTTCATGATAACATCCTAGAGGTAGAGAAGGAATCATCCCCCAAACTAGAAGAGGAAGTTTTAATAGCCACTTCACAAACATTTCAATCCCATGATTTGGCTATCCATTCCAAACCCATAGTACTCCAAAATTCTCTAAGGAAAGAAGTAATTCTATCCTTAGAAATTCTTTTTGATGGCAAGTTTGAGAGGAGCATAAACTTCCCGCTTCATAAGAGATCTTTTAGTGCATACATTGTCAATCTTCTCGGGAAGAGATCTTTTAGAAAGCATCTCACATCCAATCCCTTTGAAGGACATTTAGAAAGATTCAAGGATGGCATGTCAAGTGATGCCATAGAAGGAGAGCGAAGCCATCTAGAATCCACACTTATGTTCTCCCCTTCTATGCCCACATCAGACATAGAATATGAACCCATCTTTAAACCCATCCTTGACCCCTATGACTCATTTTATGCCCTTTCTCCTAAACCTCCTGATGATCCTAGAAGTCCATCTAGATATCCCATGCATAGGAATCATCAAGACCATATAGAGGATCTTGAAGAGCAACATCCATGGCTAGAGAGCATTAAAACCTATGTGCTATTGCCATTGAATGGATGGATAAGGCCTTACATAAGATCAATTTGAGAGATGATCCAAGGGAATTTTTGGACATTTATCTTAAGTCACCCTTGGAAGTGAAAAATGATGGAGACTTCAATGAGCAAAGTGGTCACTTCTTTAACATCCCATCAAGACCTTGCTCATATGAGAAATCTCCCGATTCACTTAGTCTCTCCAACATTACCACACACGAGATCTTCAACCCCATCATGCTCCTTGTTTCTAAAGACATTGAAAGGGTGGTTGTAGATGCATATGTTTATCATAAATCTTGCGGATCTCGTTGTGTTGAATCTTGAGAGAGTACACTTAGATTGGTGTTGGAGGGGGAACCACTTCACCAATTCACATCTTGAAGGTTTCCCAAGGACAAGCTTAGTGTCCTAAAACAAGAACTGTTCGGACCATGACATGAGTGTACACCTTTCCACTGCGCTGCCCTTCTTAAATGAGCATAAAGTTATAATTGTGAAAATATTCCTTCGGGTATTCGTGTCACTAACCTTTCCAGGTTTGGAGCAAAAATATCGAAGGAATAACAAATGCAAGGTATGTCCAACCAATCATTATGCAACATTGAATTGCATTCATCCAATCTTGATTTCTGCCGAATTCAAGCTTGGGGGATATACTTCCATAAATACATCTTTTGCCATGTTGCTACATTATTTTGGTTGTCCCTACCTTTAGCATGCTCAATTTGCTAAACATCAATCATGCTCTGCCATCATTGTTTGAGTAAATCTCTATAGTGCTCTTATGTTACCTTTATCTACCATAGTAAGTGTTGGTTTAGAAGTACTCGACATGCTTCTATTAGCTTTTAAATTAAGCGTGGTGCTTAGGTTAAATAGCCTTCCTTAATCCGATTAGACATGGAGTCTAGTTTGGTTATTGAACTAAAAACTACTGTAGTAGACATTGGTATATTTTGTTGGACTAACCCCTGCAGAAAAAAACTTCCAAATCCAAATTGGGAAAGTCCAGAGATGAACTCACATCAAAGATGAAGCAAGGCATATGATGAACTTGAACAATACTTCGCACAGAAGACATAGCTCATTCATCGTCCAAGAAAGAGTTCAAGGAATTTATGGCATGCCTATTCATGGTGAACCTACCAAATCACCACTTCAGTGATGAAACAAAGGAGATAAGAGTGCTACAAGAAGGATACATCAATAGCACTCACCCAAAGGAAGTGGATGAACAAGGCGACAAGCTATGAGCAACCTTGAAGACATCATAGCATTGAGCCCAAAACTCGAGCTAGGACACCAATGAGAAGTTGGGAGAAACTCACCTCATTTTGGCCAATCAAAGACCTACTCTTGTTATTCTTGAAGGCACCATCTTGCACGTCGGCGGTAAGGACAAGCATGTCATGATAGCATGCATCCTTGTGTCAACCAATCACCATCAAGGGTTGACTACCGACCAAGCCCAAGAAGACCATGAACAACTACATTTGCAAGATGATGTCCCTATGCCATTGGAGATGAAGCGTGCATACAATTAATGATGTCCCTTCCTTGATCATCAAGACGGATGGCGTATCATTAAGCTGCAACTCTTCGCCATGCTACTAGAAGACAAAGACCATCAAGGAAGAACTCGAGTCTACATCTCCAATGAACATCAATTAGTCAACACGACTCAACAAAAATCAAGAATGTTTGACAAAAGAAGATCATGCAACTGTCTGCATCCTCATATCCTGGATTGGACAGTCAAAGAAAAGCAAAGTCCAAAGGAGAGATCTTTGCTCAATGGACCTAGAATCGAGAGCCCTCTCCGACAGACTTAAAAATAGAGGATGGACAGTGTTAAAGAACATGGAGTTACAACACACTTCGAGGGATGATTCAACACACACACATTTGGCTTCCAGTGATGAGCAACAACAAGCTTGGGGGAGGAAGGCCGCCGACTCCTCTAATAATGATCCAGCAACACTCTTCCTCTTCTCAAGCCCTCGTCGCTCTAGCACGCTGGTTTGCAATCCCTCCACTCGCAATTACTTCTCCTCTATAAGTTTGATTGTTTTCTATACATGTCATACACATCAAACTTAAGATAAACTAAAATCAATCCTTAAGAGAAGAAGTAATGTTGAGCAAATGTTCTATGCTAATTAAAATTTTCAACCCAACTTTTCTGTAGCATAGAATATGACCTCTAGCTCTATGACAACTCTACCCTTGTTATTATATTCCTTCGGGTATGTTTTGTCCACTAATCCTTCACGAGAGAAGAAATAATAAATGGAGCACAAGGTCTAGGGAAAGGGCCACTAGAAGCATCTACACTTCATCTCGGGGTGCTCCGGTGATAAAGTTACGAACCCGCAACATGCACACTAAACAAGATGCTCTAGCATCACAATTGAAGGTTCACTTCAAACCGTTGGAGAAGGAAAGAACATGGATGGCCCCTTCCTCAAGAGATATCAACTCAAGAGGTGCGGTTCTCAAGGTCTCTACCTTTGAGATCAAATGATGACCGAATGAGTGAACATGACAAGAAGTCCTATTCGAGAGGGCTTAAAACACCGAACCCTTGCCAAGGAGGTAACTTGGTAGTTATCCATATTTCCCATTTCAGCATTGCACAAGTTTTTCCTTTAGCATATTCACTTTCTCAAGCATAATCGGTTCTTGTTGCATATTTATTTTGCTACATCTCGTATTAGAAAAGAAAATAATTGTGTCTTGCATTGTATCTAGAAAATGCTAAGCCCCATATGAATAATTTTGTGGTGCGACAACCCACAAAGATATCCACCGTGGTGGCATAAAAATAAGTTTCCATCTTAGTTGCATTTTTCTCGCTCGCATATCATAAATATAAAATTGTAAAAATATTAAGATCCTACGAAAAGATTTATGTGTTAAGAAGGTTCTAGACATTCAAGGCTTAGAGGGTTATCACTAACGCTTAATCGGTTCCACAAGCTTTGTTGTCTATTTGAGCCCGAGAACTTAAAGGAACAAGAAGAGCTAACGTGCGGAAGGACGTCCCGTCCCTTGTCAAAGTGTCTTTGTCTTCAACGAAGCGCAAAGTCTTTGTCTCTACAAACTTGTTGACGGTTGTTAATGATCAATTTTATATGTCAACCGAGAGAGAAAGAGGGGTATAATCTGTTCACCACCATAGACTTAGGGTTTAAACCGACATTCCACAAGTTTTGGTGAATATGTGTTTTCGCAGGGATTATCGAAAAAACATCCAAGGAGGCCCACATGTCATGATTACATAGAGAGAAAGACCGAACGGGTAAAATTGTATATTCTAGAAGACTCCGAAGGCAAACCACGGAAGCGGGGACCCACCGCCGAGTGGTGGGTCGGCCGACTCCCTCTCTGGGTCGGCCGACTGGCCACCTCCACCAATCAGGTGGAGGCTCGCGGATCCTGCCTCCACCGACCTTGAGGAGCAATAATTATCGTCCGTTTAGGTTGGTTTGATCCGATGGCTGTGGTGCATCCTAGGGGGCTATATATTCAGAGCCCCTGGCCCCTGGCTCAGAGCTAATTCATTCACGAGTCTGTATTCCATCCCCCGTTGGTAGGTCTAGCAGAACCAAAGTTGCATAGTAAGTCCTGCTATGTCTTGGCTTGTTATAGCAATGATCCTTATACATAGATGAAGAGTCTTTTGTGCTGTATATGATAGTGTAGAGTTGGAGTAGATGAATGACTTAGTAGATTAGAATCTACATAGGATTTCTATTTGTTGTGCTAATCAGATGTCAACCTACCTTTGTGAGTAGTCTATATCTAATCTCTGTGTGATTTATACCCCGAGCTTATTACTTTATATTCCCTTATTTATCATGGTTTACCCCTCAAAGTATGTGATTTGTGTAATCAATCACTCATAAGTAGTCGTGTTTAGCAAGTTCATCTCATTGTTTAAGTCCGTAGTTCTTTCCTTTGAGCTAAATATAAATAACGATACCCGGAATACTTCCCGGTAAAATGCTACGATGGTGTATTATCTCGTTCGCTTGCGGATCCCATATTTTTCTTGATTAGAGGAGCAGTTTTTATACCAACATTTCTAGCGCCATGCTAGGGATGACAACTTAGCGTGAGTGGTGTTAGAGGTGTCAACAAGCATTTTTGGCGCCGTTGCCGGGGAACGGAATAAACTTTTAGAGAAAATTGCTTAAGCGAGATACTTAGAAAATGAGTGATTGTCACTAGTCACCTCTACTTTGGCGAGTTCACCCTCGTTGTTTTTCTTTGTCTATATTTTATACGGGGTATTAGCGGATTGAATCGATTCATTCAAAACTCTCGATCATCGAGTCGGTTCAATCAAGAAGGAAGCTCGTCACCAATCAAGATGGCCGAGAAGACCTTCGGAGTTCTCTCGCTCCAACAATAGAGAACATCCGCACCGGTCCAAAGAATAGAAAATAATATGGAGTTTGAGCTCAAGTCAAGCCTCATCAACATGGTGCAAGCTATCCAATTCGGTGGAAAGGTACATGAAGATGCAAGTACACATCTACGGGACTTCATGGAGATTGGAAACACCATCGCCATAGATGGAGTTAAAGAAGACCTCATACTTCTTCGCCTCTTTCCATTCTCACTAGTGGGAAGAGCGAAGCAAAGTGGTTCTATGCAAATAAAGAAGATATCAATACATGGGCAAAGTGTTCCAAGGCCTTTCTAGCAAAATTCTTCCCAATAGGCAAAACCAATGCCTTAAGAGGAAAGATTACCAATTTCCAACAAAGAAGACGAGACCATGTCGAAGCATGGGAGCGTTTGCAAGGATACATTCAAGATTGTCCCCATCATGGAATGGAAGAATGGTTACTCATGCAAGGTTTCTATCACGGATTAACTCCGAAGACGCGTGAGCACCTAGATGCAACGCTAAAGGATCATTCTTATCACTCACTCTTGGGAGAGCTAAAAGACTCATGGAGAAGATAGCGTATAATCAAAGCTGGTCCCAAGACAACATTCAAGATTGTCACCAGAGTGAAGAAGCAATAGAAGAAGTGAATGCATTATCAACCAAGATGGATGCCTTACTCCACTGGCTTGACCAGAGGGCCAAGTACAAGGAAAATCAAAGAGCAATTGAAGCAACATATAAGCAGAATTCAAGTCCCATCGTGAGAAAGGTTCCACATTGGGTGCAACCATCCATTAATCAAGGCACACAGTCAAGTAATTATGCAAAGCAACCTACTTTAAGAGAGTTGGTTCTACAACACCAAGATCAACTCATCTATGGAGGATAGGCTTGCCGCTAATAACAAAATCTTGGAAAATTTAAGCATTAAAATGGATAGTTTCTCCTCGCCATTAATGATCAACTAGAGTTCAATAAAAAGATAGAAGAAAGGTTAGCAAAATTGGCCATTGCTTTGCCTCGTTGCTACTAACCCCGAGCAGGTGAGATCTATTACTACAAGAAGAGGGAGTTCCACCGAGAGATCCTCCCTATCCAAAAGGAGCAAAAAGGCCAACCATGCTACCACCAAGTGGCGAAGAAGAAGACTTCCAACCCGAGCTAGAAGTATTACCACAAGAATCGCACGAAGCCAGTACAAGATCGGGAAGCAAGACAACAATTTCGAGATACAAACTACCTACCATTCCCTAGGAGGAAGAGAGGACCACAACGATGCGATGATGAGCGGTTTGGTATGTTCGTGGAGGTAATTCAAAAGTTATATGTCAATATACCTCTGCTGGATGCCATACAGGTCCCCACTTATGCTAAGTACATAAGAGATATTCTTAACAAGAAGAGACCACTGCCATCCAATGAAGTGATCAAGCTAACCGAAGAATGTAGTGCGGCCATCCTCAACCAACTACCAGAAAAGAAGAAAGATCCAGGATGTCCCACTATCGATCGCACAATTGGAGATCAACATTTCAATAACGCACTTTCTGTGATCTTGGAGCAAGTGTCAGTGTGATGCCCGCAGCAGTCTACTACAAGCTCAACCACACTGCACTTGAGCCAACATCAATGTGTCTACAACTAGCCGACCAATCGGTTCGTTATCCGTTGGGCATTGCTGAAAACATTCCAGTCAAGATAAGAGAATTCTTCGTGCTTAGGTAGACTTTGTAGTACTTGGATATGCATCCGAGACTCAAAGGTGTCACTTATACTTGGAAGACCCTTTTTGAGCACCGCCAATGCACACATTGATGTCGGGAAAGGAGAAATCAAGTTCACTATAAATGGGCAAGAAGAGCAATTCGCATTCAAGTCAAAACAAGAGCTCAACAAATCCGCGAAGATGGTAGAAGAAGATCGACAAGACAACCACCAGAGACAGAGGATGCATCTCTGGGATCATCAGCGGAATAAATATTTTGGAAGGTCCAATTCGGAGGACTTTAAAAGTCCGAATCCTCGCCGGAAGGTAACTCGGTATTTATCCACATTTTAAATTGCATCTCTTATAATTTTCTTAGGCATATTTATTTCTAGCATTGCATTATAAAATTCTATGCCCCATATAAATAATTTTACGGGGTGTGACAACCCGTCGAAAATATTTTATCGTGGTGGCACAAAAATTTATCATTCTATGCATTTAAATTAGTTTACCTTCATTTAAATTTCTGCATTGTTTATAATTTTTATCATGGCATTTAGTGCTTGGTGGGTCCCTCACCATGGGTCCCACATGTCATAGACTACACCTCACATACATCAAATCACATAATTTCATCCACTTCCACTCACCTCCACTATCCTCTCTTTTCCACCGCCAAAACCACTCAACCGACCAAAATTTCGGATGGAGGAAAGATCACGCAATAGCATGTGAACTGGCAGCCACATTGGCCAACTATGGTGGGGCGGCCGACCCCACCATTGGGTCGGCCGACTCCCCCTTCCTCCTCTATAAATAGGCCTCCTCCCATGGCTTCCTTACACCACCCACACTCCAGAATTTTAGCCAAACCTTCGCTCGACTTCGTGTTTCCCGGAGAAAGTTAGAGAGAAGAGGAGAAGAGTAGGAAGAGAGAAGAAGTAAGAAGAGTGAGCAAGAGTTTAGTAGCAAGTGAAGGAAAGGGATAGTGCTGAGTAGATCATCACAAAAAAAAAATTAGTGGAGATGCTTGTCCAAATAGGATAAAGAAAATCTAAAATCAAGGGGAAGTTCAAAATCAAGACCTGAAGTTTAGAACTTTTTGTCATGAAGAACGACTAACCTCGGACCGCTAACTCGGACGGCTAACCACTAACCTTGTGCTAATCCTTCTCTCCACTAGTGTTTGTTTTTGTTTGTTTTGAGATACTTGCAGGATGAAGGGCGTTTTCCAGGGACTCTCGGGAACCTTCAGGAAAATCAGGACAAGAAGTACATCCCGCCAGAACTCGGTGGCTGGTTCCGATATGAGTGTCGACCCACCACCAGAAGCACCAGAAGTACCTGCAGCAGCACCTGCACCACACCAGCATCTCAGAGAGTCCTAATGAGAACATCCGACCTCGCCCTGAGAACCACCCAGGAGAAGGATGTATACAAGAAGCTCAGGAACAAGCGTTTTATCCACACACCAGTCATCGATCCGACACTTCTGCTAGAGACAGGTATGGCTCAAGAATTCGATACAATTTTTCCACTAGTTGGTTGGACTTCCTTTGCAAACCTCACTGAGAAGGGGATTAGGATTTTGACCATAGAATTCCTTAGCACCCTTCGATACACGGACAATGGAGTTTATTTTAGAATGTTTGCTCTGAATATTCTCGTCTCTTGGAGAAACCTTAGTGACCTCCTAGGTTTCCCTCAAGATGCCCTCATAGATTTAAATGCGCACTAGGTGATTTTGATGCACATAGGTTTTGGAGCAAAGCATTTCTAGAGCACCGTACCACTTAGCACACCGCACCGCAGCCATAGAGCATCCTACGCTTAGATTTTTGCACCGTTGGATAGGAGCTACCTTTTTCCCACGTTATGACGAGAGCAAGATCAGAGTAGCCGACTTGCAGTTGCTGTACGCGGCTGTCAAGAAACAGAAAGTGTCTCCTGTCCATCTCCTAGTGAATCATTGGATGAGTGTCCCCGGTTACAAAGTAGGAAGTGTGGCCATTTGCTCGCTTATCACTCGCATTGCCACAAGCTTGAAGTTATTAGAGGGGCTACTTTTGAGTACATTGAACATCATAGAGAATTTTATGACCTCTATACTTTTGGCCAAGGTCACTTACTCGAAAAAGTGAATGGTGTTTATTATGCAAAATATGGTGAAGCCGTGATCCGGTTACCTAACCCGGAACTGCTTTGTATTATGTGCAAAACTATCATGTTGAGTTGCGGTGAATGAGAGAGCACCTCGAAGAGTTCGCTCGGAGAGGGTGACAGAAATCATGAACCCGTTTGGCGTGGTGCCGAAACCGCCCGAGAAGAACCAAGACATGCCGCTTTCAATGAGTGGAATGTACCTCAAGACCACTCACTAAACTCATGGGTGTACCCACCACAAAGCCAACCACATCAACCATTCTATGGTTACTACCCACCATACAACACCCCAGGAACATCGAGCCGGGACCATCGAGCCGGGACCCTCACGGCCACCAAGATACTCTTATGACCCCTTTGGTACCACCGATGAAGAAGAAGAACCCCACCAAGACTTTGAGCCACGCGCCACTCCGATGCCACCAGTTTCATTTTCACCCAAAGAAGACTATGATGAACACATAGCCTTCCAAAGCACAACACCACGCCACTCGAATCGCCATGATCGAGGTGGAATGACCAGCTCCAGTGGAACCGAACACCACCCGCACACCGGGCACCATTCAAGAGAACCGGGGAAGAAGCCGCCTCCATGCCGCATGGCTTGGTGGACCTGTTGCACATCCACTATCCACCACCGCCGCCACAAGACTAGCTTGGGGGAGGACCCCCATTATCAAGATAAGTATTTCTTTCCTTTTGTTTCAGTTTGTTTGTTTTCAGTTTGTTTATTTTTCTTTGGTTTGTTTTATGCATTGAAAAAAAAAGAAAAATTAGAAAAACCCAATAAAATTTTTGCTTGCTGTTTTAAGAAGTTTGCTTTCTTTAAGTGTGTTTACATTTCAAGTATGCCTTAAGATGAAAACCAAATAAAAAGAGTGTGCAAGTTTGTTTTCAATTCAGTTTGCTATAAATAAAAATGTGTAGACTTGAGGATTGCGTGATGGAAATGATGAATAGTTGCTCTGCTCTAATTCTTTGCAAGTACCTAGCTTTAAATTTGAGTTCTCCCAAGATTTGGATACACTGTTTGACAACTGGATTTACTCTACACCTGAAATCTGTGGGAGCATATGCTTAAGCTAAGTTTAGGTAGTTGACGGGCATGATATGATAATAGTCTGAGCTGCTGTTCATTGTGTTCCAAAGTGCCACTAAATTCTGAAATTTGTTTGTGAAAATTATAAATGTTTCATGATGAGTTCCTTATATGACAGAGAGTTAAAATTCCTACCACAAATTTCGAACTTGATCATTAGAATAGGAAGCCTCCTCATTTGTTTAGGGCTCGTCTTGTCGGCCGTGTTGTATCCTTATGAACTCATCATACAACTAAATCCTGGTTTCACACACTCACATGCACCCCCGCTACTTCTACCCCGGAAGTACGCACCACAAAAAGCCTATTATTATCCATTGAAATTGTTCTACTCTTACACGCGAGAGTGAACACCCAAAAATATCCCCCGTTCATTTTTGCTAGCCATTTATCCAAGATCAATGCTCCAAGTATCATTTGTTATCCCCGATGTGAAGTTGTCAAGATTGAGAAGTGTTCCATTCAAGAAGTATTTCATTCCTTTTTGGGCTGCAATAATTGTTTCTAAAAAAAAAAAAGAAAAGAAAGAAAGAAAAGAAAGAGAAATTTATGAGCCCAGTCTTTGTCAAGTTTCAAAAGTTCAAGTTTTCAAAGTTCCAAGAAGTTCAAGTGTTGAAGTAGTTCCAAGTTTCATCCAAATAAAGGAGCATTGATACTTCCTTTGTGCACCCCTTCTCCTCCCACAAATATTTCTCTCTATTTTATATATATCATCCACATATAAAACCACACATGCACACACCGATTGGTTGTATGTTGAGTTCCTTCGGATCCATGGTTCGATCATGCCAATGCATTAGTTCTCCACACCTATGAGCTCCATATAAACCTTTATTAGAGTAGGGTGAGAGAGAGAGAGAGAGTGAAGGCTCATCTATAAATGCCTTGAACCACAAATACTACATATTCGAGAGTAAGAGAGAAGGCATATCTCCTTTCAATGCCTTAGAGAGGATCCAAAAATACCACATATTGAGAGACTTGAAAGGGTTGTATTAAGGAACTCGAGTTTTTATTGAAAATCTTGTAAAAACTCCAGCAACGTAGGTGGAACAATAGAGCATGAGACAACGGTGCTTGACTTAATTGTTCTGTCTTTCAACTACTCAAGACCCAAGTGCGGTAAAAGCCCCATGGTTGAAAGAAACATGAGTAAGTTTGGGAGTTATGATAGTTCACTCTAGTCTCGGGATGAATTCTTGTTTAGAGCATGTGTGTTTGTTAAGCATGATAGCATTGCAAAGCAACTCCCCGATCCATCTTCGTACTATTTGCTCAGGGACGAGCAAAGGGTAAGCTTGGGGGAGTTTGTTGACGGTTGTTAATGATCAATTTTATATGTCAACCAGAGAGAGAAAGAGGGGTATAATCTGTTCACCACCATAGACTTAGGGTTTAAACTGACAGATTCCACAAGTTTTGGTGAATATGTGTTTTCGCAGGGGATTATCAGAAAAACATCCAAGGAGGCCCACATGTCATGATTACATAGAGAGAAAGACCGAACGGGTAAAATTGTATATTCTAGAAGACTCCAGAAGGCAAACCCTGGAAGCGGGGACCCACCTGGCAGAGTGGTGGGTCGGCCGACTCCCTCTCTGGGTCGGCCGACTGGCCACCTCCACCAATCAGGTGGAGGCTCGCGGATCCTGCCTCCACCGACCTTGAGGAGCAATAATTATCGTCTGTTTAGGTCGGTTTGATCCGATGGCTGTGGTGCATCCTAGGGGGCTATATATTCGAGCCCCGGCCCTCGGCTCGAGCTAATTCATTCAAGAATTCATTATTCGAGGTAGCCATCGGCAAAGCTAGGGTTTAGAGAGATCTCCACCAGAGAATTAGAATAGATACTCTAGATCTTCAAGTTCTACATAGGTTTAGACTAGATAGAGGAAGAATCGGCGCTGTGCTCGGAATTCCGAATCTTCATCATCGAATTGGTATTATCTTGTATCTATTCTTGTGACTTTATTCTAAATATCATTATGTTTCTATTTATTATGTTCCTAGTTTATTCTAGTTCTACATTTGATATGGTTATGATTGGTAATAAGTTTATGTATATGTTTGCAAAGCGCTTAGCTCTCTTCCCGGGGGTTAGGTGGTAGATTTCATGTAAGCATGGTGCTTAGATGCCGTTTACCCGCAAATGCACCCTATTGGCCGGGTCGTGTGGTAGATCGCGAAGTGACAGTTCCGTTGAGTCCTCTCGTATTCCATCCCCGTTGGTAGGTCTAGCGAACCAAAGTTGCATAGTAAGTCCCGCTATGTCTTGTCTTGTTATAGCAATGATCCTTATACATAGATGAAGAGTCTTTTGTGCTGTATATGATAGTGTAGAGTTGGAGTAGATGAATGACTTAGTAGATTAGAACCTACATAGGATTTCTATTTCTTGTGCTAATCGATGTCAACCTACCTTTGTGAGTAGTCTATATCTAATCTCTCGTGTGATTTATACCCCGAGCTTATTACTTTATATTCCCTTATTTATCATGGTTTACCCCTCTCGCCAAAGTATGTGATCGTGTAATCAATCACTCATAAGTAGTCGTGTTTAGCAAGTTCATCTCATTGTTTAAGTCCGTAGCTCTTTCCTTTGAGCTAAATATAAATAACGATACTGGAATACTTCCCGGTAAAATGCTACGATGATGTATTATCTCGTTCGCTTGCCGGATCCCATATTTTTCTTGATTAGAGGAGCAGTTTTTATACCAACACTTCGGCGCCATGCTAGGGATGACAACTTAGCGTGAGTGGTGTTAGAGGTGTCAACAACGGCCATTATCCCCGACACTCCAGAGGAGCAAGACGCCTTCACCGCGCCGGAAACACCAACAGACTACGTCAACATCCAGCTTGGGGGAGAGCACCCCCTTGTATCCAGCTAAGTATCACTAGATTATCTATCTATCTATCTGTTAAGTTTGCAAAATAAAATAGAGGAGAGTATGTGAAAAGTCTGCCTGCTAAAATGAACCCTACAGAATAAGCTCTTATATGGAAATGATGAATAGTTGCTCTGCCGTAATTCCTTTCAAGTACCTAGTTTTCAACCTTGCACTCTCCCGAGTTTTGGACACAACTGTTTAGATTTGAGATTTACTCTGAACCTGAAACTTGTGGGTAGCGAATGCTTGATCTAAGTCTAGGTGGTTGACGGGTATGATATGGGAAGGTTTTGAGCTGCTGTCCATCTTGTTCCTAGAGATACTAGAGTTCTGGAGAATTTATCTGTGAAAATATTAAATTTCCTGCATGATGAGTTCCTTTATAACGAGAGTTCAAAATTCCTACCACAGCCATATATTCATGCTTATTAGATTAGGAAAACCCATCTCTTTATATAGATCATATTGTAGGCTTGAGTGTAGTCTTTTTAGGCATTGAGTGTGGTTATGTTGTGGACCCATAAGGAATCATCATGCGCTTAAAGTCGATACTATGTGCTCTCCATCCATTGATCTATGCTACTTCGTCCTCGAAGCATGCACCCATTTTATAAATACTACATTCATTCCATTGCTACTTCGTCCCTAGAAGTACCACCTACATATAGATCCACATCCATCACATATTGTGCTATCTCTACCCTGGAGATACGCACCTATGCTGCTCCTACCCTGGGAGTACGCATTCCCCCACATATTGTGATGTCTCTATCCTGGAGATACGCGCTTATGCTGCTCCTACCCTGGGAGTACGCATCCATCCATCCATCCACAAAATACATACGCCACACATTTCACTTCATCCAGAAAAGGTTCTACTCCTATCCTCGGGAGTGAACATCTAGAAATAATCATCGCCGTTCCATTTGCCTACATAAAAGCTCCAGTCATTATCATTTCAAGTTATACACTCCCGTTGCTAAAGTTTCGTTTTCGGAGGATTGGTTGCTCTAAAAAAAAAAAAAAAAAAAGAGAGAAAGAAAGAAAGAAAGAGTAGCCAAGTCCTTCCTTTCAAGAAGTTTCAAGGTTTCCGAATAAAGGGAGTCATGTTATCCCCAAAGGAGCAAGTGTAGAAGTAGATGTTCGCCAAGTGATCACCCCTCATAATCATTTCCTTATCATCATCATCTTATCATTCATTCCATTCGCTCATTCACATGCACATATGACTTTATTATTATTTTAGTTCCTATTGGATCCATGGTATAACTGTGCAATATATGCAGGTGAGTTTGGGTGTCTCCCCACCTATAAGCTCCACATAAGCCTATTAGAAGTAGGGTGAGAGAGAGAAGGCACTTTCCACTATGCCTTAATTCCACAAATACCACATATTCTGAGAGAAGAGAGAAGGCATACGCTACACACATGTCTTGGAGAGGATCCAGAAATACCACAAATGAGAGACTTGAAAGGGTCATACAAGGAAACTCTGAGTTTTATTTGAAAATCTTGCAAAAACTCCGGAATAATAGTTGATCAAAGAGCGAGAAACATAGCGCTCGACTTGACCGTTCTGTCTTTCAACTGCTCAAGACCCAAGTGACGGCTACAAGCCCCATGGTGAAAGGTAATATGAGTAAGTTTTGAGTCAGAATAGTTCATTCTAATCTGGAGGAGATTTCTTGTTTGAACGCATGTGTACTTTTGAGGCGTGAAAGCATTGTAGCAACTCCTGATCCATCACTGAGTTTATCTTTGCTCGAGACGAGCAAAGGGTAAGCTTGGGGAGTTGTTGACGGTCGTTAAGTGCCAATTTTTACCGTCAACTAGACATGAAAAAGGACCTAAATATAATTACCATCTAGATATAGGGCTTACACTAATGGAATTCCATGAGTTTTGGTGAATGTCCGTTTCGCAGGGTGTCACCAAAATACCCAAGGAAGGCCCACATGTCGGGTTTACATAGAGATAATCGGGAACCGGTGAAAATTCATGTAACTGGAAGGTTCGAGAAGGCTCGGACCAAACGGGAGCCCGAACGGGCTCGGTGGAGAGTCGGCCGACTCCCCACCTTGGTCGGCCGACTCACCAGTTCAGCCAATCAACGTCAGCCTCGCGGATCCCTGTTCCACCGCCTTTGAGGATGAATAATAATCGTTCGTTTAGGTCGGTTTGATCCGAGGGCTGCGGTGCATCCTAGGGGCTATATAAGCGGGGCCCCTGGCCCTGGAGGAGGCATCCCTTGAAACCCTAATTCATTATTTCCAGAGAGGATCAGGTGAGAGAGGTCCCATGAATGGATCTCCTCCCTAGAGCCTAGCATTCAAGATAGATAGAGAGAGTATAGGGTGGAGGTAGAGTTGGAGGAAGCCCGGCATGTCGGTGTCTCCTCTCCGGTTGTACCTACGGGATCAAGTCTCCTAACCCGAGGCTTGGTTCTAGGATCATTCTGCAATTCAACTTCTGATACTAGTAAGTTCTTGTTATTATTGCTCTTTGGTTTACGAGTTTACTTTATTCGCTTCCGGTTGGGAATAGAGTAATCGTTCATAGCGTAAGCGTGGTGCTTGGGCTAGGTTCACTCGTAGATGCTCCCTATCTGGCCGGAACCGTGGTAGTATCGAGGGAAGTGACAATCTCTTTGTTACCTTTGTAATCCACTTCCCGTCGCAGGTAAGGTAGGTCCAAAAGTGCTAGGTTAAGCATCCTCGTGGTGTCTTTTCTTAGGTGCTCCCATAGAGTAGTAGTTGCAAAGCTTGCCATAGGTTGGAAGGAGACTGTGGTAGTAATCCTCTCTATATCGCTCATTACCTTGTCTCGTAGCTCGGGGTTAAGTATAGACTTGGGTTAGTCGGATGCACGTTTTCTCCTAGCGGATAAATAAATAACGATACTCACGGAATATCTCCCGGGTGAAGTGCTCACCGATATCCGTGCGCTTGCGGATTATTTCTCTTTGATTCTTTCGTGTGCGTATCTAGTATCAACACTCATACGCTTGTTGTTTATGTTACAGACATTTTCCTCGCTAACTCCTATATCAATTCTTGGGTATTTGATACCGGATCGGTTGCTCATATTTGCAACTCGATGCAGGGAATGATAAGAAGTAGAAGCGTGGAGAAAGGAGAGGTTGATTTCCGCGTGGGCAACAATGCAAGAGTTGCTGCGTTGAACGTCGGGACGATGCAACTTCACCTGCCTTCAGGATTTATATTGGAATTGAATAATTGTTATTTTGTTCCTAGCTTAAGTCGAAACATTGTGTCACCTTCATGTTTGATGAAGGATGGTTATTCATTTGCGAGTAAAGACAATGGTTGTGTTATCTCAAAGAATGATATGTTTGTGGCTTTTGCATCCATTGTGAATGAATTATTTATTTTAAATCTTGATGATGCACCTGTCTGTAATGTTAATGCTAAAAGGCCTCGACTTAATGAGTTAAGTCCTACATATATGTGGCATTGTCGTTTGGGTCATATAAGTGAAAAACGCATGAAGAGGCTCCATGATGATGGACTTCTAACTTCGTTTGATTTTGAATCTTACGAGACATGTGAGGCTTGCCTATTAGGCAAGATGACCAAGACGCCTTTCTCAGGTTTTCCTGAGAGAGCGTCTGACTTATTGGAACTAGTACATAGTGATGTATGTGGACCAATGAGCACGACGCCTAGAGGCGGTTTTCAATACTTCATAACTTTTACTTGATGACTTTAGTAGATATGGCTATGTCTACCTAATGAAGCATAAGTCTGAAACATTTGAAAAGTTCAAAGAATTTCAGAATGAAGTAGAGAACCAACGTGGCAAGAAAATTAAGGCCTTGCGATCTGATCGTGGAGGTGAATATTTGAGTCACGAGTTTAGCAATCATCTTAAGAGTTGTGGAATTGTTCCACAGCTTATGCCACCTGGAACGCCGCAGAGAAATGGCATGTCTGAGCGGCGTAATCGGACTTTGTTGGACATGGTTCGGTCTATGATGAGCCAGTCGGACCTACCTTTATCGTTTTGGGGATACGCTCTAGAAACAGCCACTTTCACATTGAATAGAGTACCATCTAAGTCCGTAGTTAAGACACCATATGAGATATGGACTGGGAAGAGTCCTAGTTTGTCTTTTCTAAAAATTTGTGGTTGTGAAGTTTATGTCAAACGGCTTATATCGATAAGCTAACACCCAAATCGGACAAGTGTTTTTTCGTGGGATATCCAAAGGAAACTTTAGGATATTACTTCTACAACCGCTCGAGGGGCAAAGTGTTTGTTGCTCGAAACGGTGTTTTCTTAGAGAAAGAGTTTCTCAAAAGAGAGAAGAGTGGACAAAAGGTGTATCTTGAAGAAGTTCAAGATGAGCCGGCCGAGAAGGACTCTACGAGTGATGCTAATGTAGCGAGAACAAGTTGAGATGCCCGTGGCCACGAAACACCTCCACAACCACGAAGATCGGCAAGACTTCACGAATTGCGTGGAGATCTGTTATTGTTGGACGATGACGAACCCGCAACATACGCGAAGCTATGATGGACTCGAGATTCCGAGCAATGGCAGAGTGCCATGAGATCCGAGATAGATTCCATGGGAAATAATCAAGTTTGGAACTTGGTTGACCCGCTGATGGTGTTAGACCCATCGAGTGCAAATGGATCTATAAAAAGAAGAAAGATATGGACGGAAATGTTCACGTCTATAAAGCTCGACTTGCCGCAAAGGGTTTTCGGCAAGTTCAAGGAATTGACTACGACGAGACATTCTCTCCAAAGAGCGATGTTTAAATCTATCCGGATCATTCGGCAATAGCTGCCTATTTCGATTATGAAATTTGGCGAGATGGATGTTAAAACAAAATTTCTAAATGGAAATTTGGAAGAGGACGTGTATATGATACAGCCCGAAGGTTTTGTTGATCCAAATAATGCTTTGGAAAAATATGCAAGCTTAAGAAATCTATTTATGGGTTAAAGCAAGCATCTCGGAGTTGGAACATTCGTTTTGATGAGGTTGTCAAAGGGTTTGGCTTCCGTCGGAATGAAGAAGAGCCTTGTGTTTACCAAAAGGCTAGTGGGAGCGCTGTTGTGTTTCTAATCTTGTATGTGGATGACATACTATTGATTGGGAATGACATTCCTATGTTGCAATTTGTAAAGATTTCACTGAATAATAGTTTTTCTATGATGGATTTAGGAGATGCAGCATTCATCTTGGGCATTAAGATCTATAGAGATAGGTCAAAAAGGCTAATAGGATTATGCCAAGATACATATATTGACAAGGTGTTGAAATGGTTCAACATGGAGCAATCCAAGAAAGGGTTCTTGCCTATGTCACATGGTATGCGCTTTAGCAACAAGCAATGTCCTTCATCAGATGAAGAGCGCAAACGCATGAGTAAGGTTCCATATGCTTCGGCAGTCGGTTCCATCATGTATGCCATGATATGTCTCGCCCAGATGTCTCATATGCTCTAAGTGTTGCGAGCAGGTACCAAGGCAATCCTGGTGAGAGTCACTGGACGCTGGTTAAAAACATCCTTAAGTATTTGAGAAGGACTAAGGATGAGTTCCTGATCTATGGAGGTGAGGAGGAGCTCGTTGTAAATGGTTACACCGATGCTAGCTTCCAAACTGATGTAGATGATTCACAATCTCAATCAGGTTTTGTGTTCACAGTAAATGGTGGTGCAGTAAGCTGGAAAAGTTCCAAGCAGGAGACAGTGTCCGATTCTACAACAGAAGCCGAGTACATTGCAGCTTCGGAAGCTGCAAAGGAAGGTGTTTGGATGAGGCGTTTCCTCATTGATCTTGGTGTGTTTCCTAATGCGGCTAGCCCATTGAATCTACATTGTGACAACAATGGGGCGATAGCGCAGGCTAAGGAGCCAAGGAATCACCAGAAGAACAAACATGTACAGCGGAAATTTCACCTCATTCAACAGTTCATCAGTGAAGGTGAAATAAAAATGTGCAAAATACACACGGATTTGAATGTAGCAGATCTGTTGACAAAGGCCCTTCCACAGCCTAAGCATGAGGCGCACATGAGGTCTATGGGGATTAGACATATTAGAGATTAACTCTAGTGCAAGTGGGAGACTGTTGGGAATATGCCCTAGAGGTAATCATAGAGATGATGATATTCCGCTTGTATCCATGATATGTAATGTGTCCATTGAATATCCATTAAAGACAACTTGTATTGATTGGCAATTATGTGAATTGTTTGTGGAACTCTTTTACTTGTATGGTTATTCTATATTCATCCCTGTCGGAGTTCATGTGAGGACACACATGAATATTAGACTAGCACATTATTAGTTGATGACTATGTTTCACAAGTCATGGACATGGAGATGTCGATCTAATAATGTGGGCACATGTATGACATGTAGGCTGGACTGACCCGACATGAGATTGTCTCTATACACATCATATACGTTATGTCCTTCGACCTGAGATTGTTGTATGTACTCGAGATGTGTATCGACTTACTTAGGGACTGACAAACGCTACTCCGTTACTGGGTAGTTATAAAGGATGTCTTCGGGTTTGTCGAGAAGCATGCTGCGAGACATAAACAATCAAGATGGGACTTGCCCCTCTCTTATGAGAGTGATATCACTGCATCACTCAAGTGATTGGATCAACAAATGCATGGCCGTGCTTGGGTTAAGTGTTAACCCACGAGTTGAACCAAATATCATGTGGCAAGGGAGTAACTTGTATATGGTCGTGGTGGTTCATCTGATATGATCATTTACGTGCACATAGGAGTTGTCACGCCTTGCTAGAGGCCGCTATCAGCTATTGGGCGAATAGGAGTATTCGGCCCATGTCTATGTGTGCGTGAACCCATAGGGTCGCACGCTTAAGGGGCTGGAAGTCTAATTCGGGTTGGACCCGAATTAGACAAGGCTTAGGGTTTCTAATGGGCCTCCAACTCGGGAGCACATGAGAGACGCCTATATAAGTAGAGGGGAGGGGCGCGGCCAAACCTAATCCATGCCTTTGGCAGCCGCCGTCGCCCTCCACGCTCTCGCCTTCGCTCCTCGCGGACCTAGCAGTCCGGAGGCGCATCGCTTCTCCCTCGTACGTGTGTGATACCGCAGAGGTGCTGCATCTGGAGCACGAGGACAAACCGCAAGTGGTGGGAGGAGTTGCTGGACGACCACACAACTGCACGGCACTGCTGCGACGCGTTCGACTACATCGAGTCGTCTTCTGCTGCATCTGCGCGTCTAGTGGTAATCCCGTAACCTGTAACTAGCAGTAGATCCTGTGCGATGAGGTAGAAAAAGTTTTGTTTTCTGGCTAGCGTAGCACCCTCATAACCCAACACGGCGGACGCATCCTACGTGTGCACCACCAAGCCGAGATTCAAAACTAGCTGTTAGAGGGGTTTCGGACAGCGCCGGACGCTCATTTCGTGAGCGCCGGACGTGTCCTACGCACGTCGGACGCTGTCCAGAAAGTGTGTTCTCGCGTCCCACCACTGGACGCCCATTTAGTGAGCGCCGGACGCGTCCGGCGCCAGCGTCCGGCGCTCTCCAGGACAGCAGACCACCTCTCACTCAAACGGGCATATCTCTTAGCTCCGAACTCCGTTTTCGATGTTCTTTGGCTCGTTGGAAAGCTTATTCAGAGGACTATGCAACCAACATATCCTCATTATCCCAAACATTAAGGATCAAAGCAGTTTTCCAATTCAAGAACCACTGACTCTCATTTCCAACACAAGAGTTCACGGAACCTTCTCCAACTTCTTCTCTTTTCTCAACTCCTTTGCAAATGTGCCAATACCACCAAGTGTACATCACCAAGTGCTTGTGTGTTAGCCTTTCACAATCATTTTTAAAGGGTTTTCCAATTAGCTCACTAGGCCCTACATGCAATGCACTTCATGAATTCACCTAGTGGCACTCGTGCGTCGAATAGCCGATAAGACTTCCCCTCTTAATAGTGCGGCTATCAAACCTAAACCACTCACACCCTCTATGGTGTATTGAGTGCAAAACAAAATAGCCCTATCGGTTATACCTTTGCCTTGAGCCCATTTTGTTCCTCCAAATGATATGAACGCTTCACACCATCATGTGACCGTCTTGATCCATCGACCTCGACTTCACTTGCCCAGTTGCCCTTCACCGTGCATCGGTCCATCGGCGCCTAATCTTGCCCGAGCTTCACCATCGCATGGTCCTTTCACTCACAAGCCTCTACTAGCCCTCCACCTTCAACACCGGTCCATGGAGCCAAGCATCGTCTTGATCTTCATCTTTGATCACATGACACGTGTCATGCTTCATATTCAATATGCTCATCATGTGGAAAACCTTTCTCTAAATCAACCACTTAGATAAACAAGGTTAGTCCTAGGTTTCATCAATTAGCCAAAACCAAACTAGAGACTTTCAATCTCCCCCTTTTTGATAATTGATCACGACCCTCAACAAAGATGATTTTATAATAAAGATTTTGAACTTGTCATACTTGTCCAATCATTAAGCTCATAAGAAGGATTTGGACAACTATAGCAAGTTCGGTTTTGGTAGCATTAGCTCCCCCTACATATGTGCATAGAGTTTGGATTTGAAGCTTTGCACATATGCATGGATTAGAGTGTGGGGAGAGTAATTCTACCAAAATGATGCTAAGGTGTAAGAAATGGACCTTTGAAGCGTGATACCAATCGGAGTTGCAATTTACACCATCCTTAGCACCATGAAGTAACTAGACATCCATCAAAAACTCAAGAACCCCATGAGATCAACATTATAAGCAAGGTTCTTGAACCACTTGTAAAGCAAGGGAAGTCTAGTTACAACCTATTCATGCTAGTAGATCATTTCATCATTCAAGTCCTATACTAGCATTGCACCACACAAGCAAGGAGACACCACTTGTAAAAAAAAACTTTAACTAGGTGCCATGAGCAAGTCATATGAGAATGCACAAACAAATGCAACAACTTTGTTCATGAGCTTGCTCCCCCTTCTTGTGTGCATCAAAATTTTATTTACCCCTTTATCATGTTCAATCATCTTTTTCTCTCCCCCTTTGTCAACAATTGCCCAAAAATGGGATCAAATTGTGGAGAGAAAAGGACTTTGATGGAGTAAACAAAACTTTAGTCAAATTTGGTTCAATCTAGACCACTTGCCAAAGATATTTAATTCGGTTTGAACCAAAAACATGCTTCTTCACACCTCATGACAAGGATTATCTTGCCTATGTTGAATTAAACACTTGTAGCAAATATTCTAGATTCAATACTAGGATTGCAAGCCCACAAACATGTCATATGCCACCACTAGATCAAACAAAGCATAGAAGCAATAGTGGCAACATATATACATCAAATACATTTGATTTATCATGAATGCTCCAAATGCACTTTGTATGTCTACATGTGCTACCACAAGTATAATCCTAAGAATGAATGACATGTTAACCAATTGTACCTTGCTTTGTTGAAGGAGAGGCATGTCAAGTAGTGGTGGGGTGCATTCAACACATGTTTGAGAAGTCAAGAATATTCAACTCATTCCTTAGCTTGCAAAACCTTCTTTCATCATGTGGCTTGGTGAATATATCGGCAAGTTGATCATTGGTGCCCACACTTTCAATGGAAATGTCACCCTTTTGTTGATGATCTCTTATGAAGTGATGCCTTATGTCAATGTCCTTTGTTCTTCCATGTTGAACCGGGTTTTGTGTCATCTTGATTGCACTCTCATTATCACAAAACAATGGCACATTCTTGAAGTTGATGCCATAATCCTTCAAAGTGGACTTCATCCAAAACAATTGTGCACAACAACTCCCCGCACTAACATATTCGGCTTCGGCGGTAGAGATTGCCACACTATTTTGTTTCTTTGAGGACCATGACACAAGTGATCTTCCAAGAAGTTGACATGTACCACTTGTGCTCTTTCTATTGATCTTGCAACCACCATAGTCGGAGTCCGAGTATCCAATCAATTCAAATTTTGACCCCTTTGGATACCATAGTCCAACATCTCTTGTTTGCTTCAAGTACCTCAATATTATTTTTGCGGCCGTGAGATGACTCTCTCTAGGTGAGGCTTGATATCTAGCACACATGCAAACACTAAACATAACATCTGGCCTTGATGCGGTGACATAGAGTAGGCTTCCAATCAAAGACCGATAATCCTTTTGATTCACCATATTTCCATCAAGATCACTATCAAGATTCCCATTGGTGCCCATTGGAGTTGAGATTGGCTTTGTATCTTGCATCCCAAACTTCTTCAACATGTCCCTTATGTATTTCCCTTGACTCACAAATGTCCCATTCTTCAATTGCTTGACTTGAAGACCAATAAAATAGCTAAGTTCACCAATCATGGACATCTCAAACTCTTTTACCATCATTTCACCAAATTCTTCACAATATGCTTGATTGGTTGATCCAAAGATGATATCATCAACATATATTTGGACAATGAAGAGATCATTACCAATCTTCTTGGTGAATATAGTAGTATCAACCTTGCCCATAATGAACCCCTTGAAGTGAAGAAAAGTCTTCAATCTCTCATACCATGCTCTAGGTGCTTGCTTCAAGCCATACAAAGCTTTCTTCAACTTGTACATATGGTTGGGCTTCTTCTCATCTTCAAAACCGGGAGGTTGCTCAACATATACTAGCTCATTGATGATCCCATTGAGAAATGCACTCTTGACATCCATTTGATTCAACTTGATGTTGTGGGCACATGCATAAGCCAATAGAATCCTTATTGCCTCCAATCTTGCCACGGGAGCATATATTTCATCATAGTCAAGACCTTCAACTTGAGTATAGCCTTGTGCAACTAGTCTTGCTTTGTTTCTCACCACATTGCCATCTTGATCTTGCATATTCTTGAACACCCATTTGGTTCCAATGACATTGTAGTCTTCTGGCCTCTCAACTAACTCCCACACATCATTTCTTGTGAAGTTGTTGAGTTCATCTTGCATTGCCATGATCCAATCTGCATCCAACAAAGCTTCATCAACTTTCTTTAGCTCTTCGGTTGACACAAATGATGCATGCTCACAAAACATAGCCACTCTTGATCTAGTTTGCACACCACTTCTAATATCACCAATGACACTATCAATTGGGTGATCTCTTGCAACATGTTGTGGTTGTAGCACTTGCACTTGATTGCTTGAACTTGGTTGATCACTTGACTCATCTTCATTGGATGAACTAGCACCATGATCTTGCACTTGAGCATTGCTAGCTTGCCTCAATGGAGAATTGAGCACTTCATCTTCATGCACATCAATCACTTGCTTTTCTCTAATGTCCCCAATGTCCATGTTCTTCATAGCTTCAACCAATTGAGTTCCACCAACATCTTCTAGATTCTCATCTTCATCTTGTGACCCATTGGTTTCATCAAATTGCACATCATGGACTTCCTCTAGAATGCCACTTGAGTTGTTCCAAACTCCATAAGCCTTCCTTGTAGTTGAATAACCGAGTAGGAATCCTTCATCACATCTCTTTTCAAACTTCCCTAATCTAGTGCCCTTTCTCAAGATGTAGCATTTGCAACCAAACACTCTAAAATAGCCAATGTTGGGCTTTCTTCCATGAAGTAACTCATATGGGGTCTTCTCTAGCAAAGTATGACAATAGAGCCTATTGATATAGTAGCATGCCGTGTTGATTGCTTCATCCCAAAATGATTGACTAACATTGTACTCATGAATCATTGATCTAGCCATATCAAGCAATGTTCTATTCTTCCTCTCAACTAGGCCATTTGATTGTGGAGTGTACTTGGTCGAGAATTGATGACCAATGCCATAGTGATCACACAATTCTTCCATTCTTGTATTCTTGAATTCACTCCCATTGTCACTTCTCACTTTCTTGATTCTCATGTCAAACTCATTGTGAACTCTAGTGAGAAAGGTCTTGAAGGTGTCATACACTTCACTCTTGTCACTAAGAATACCCATGTGAATCTTGTGAAGTCATCCACTATGACAAACCCATACTTGTTGCCACCAATGCTTGTGTATGTAGTTGGGCCAAATAGATCCATGTGTAACAACTCAAATGCCTTGCATGTGCTCATTGTACTCTTCTTTGTATGTGAGCTTCCAACTTGCTTCCTGGCTTGACAAGCACTACACAACTTGTCTTTCTCAAATTCAACATCTTTCAAGCCTTCTACAAGATTGTGTTGTGTCGGCTTCTTCAATTGTTTCATGCTAACATGTCCAAGCCTTCTATGCCAAAGCCAACCCAAACTTGATTTTGATATCAAACATGTTGTCAAAGAAGCTTCACTAGTGTTGAAGTCAACAAGATAGAGATTCTCATATCTAAAGCCTTTGAACACCAAGTTGGAGCCATCAAGAGAAACTACCTCAACATCATTTGAGATGCACTTGTAGCCTAGATCACAAATTTGTGCCACCGAGAGAAGATTGAAATCCAAGCTTTCAACTAGCAACACATTGGAGACACTCATGTCATTTGATATTGCAATCTTGCCCAAACCAACAACCTTGCCTTTCTTGTTATTGCCAAATGTGATTGCCTCAATGCCACTATCATTCTTCTCAATTGAATCAAATATTCTTGATGTGCCGGTCATGTGTTGAGAACACCCACTATCAATGATCCAATGCCTTCCTCCGGCTTTATAGTTCACCTACAAGCAAATCAATGAAGCTTAGGTACCCATTTTTGCTTGGGTCCTTGTAGGTTAGTAGCTAAGCTCTTTGGTACCCAAATAGCCTTCTTCTTTGGGCCAACAATGGGTGTACCAACAAACTTAGCTTGCACACCTTTCACACCCTTGGTAAGCACATAACAAGAATCAAAAGGTATAACATTGACAAGTTTCTTGTTTTGTTGCTTCTTGTTGCAACTTTGCTCTAGGTGCCCAACTTGCTTGCATCTATAGCAAAATCGACCATTGCTCTTCATAAAGCTAGGCTTTGGAGTTGCAAAGGCCGACTTGCCCTTCTTGGGGGTATAGCCCAATCCCTCTTTGTTAAGAGAACCTTTGGCTACCCAAGCACTTTAGCAAGCGGGCCTCACCACCATAGGCTTTGCCTAAGGCATGAGTGAGCTCATCCACCTCCTTCTTGAGGGTCTCATTCTCTACTATTAGTGTAGCATCACAAGTGAAGCCATCACTAGTAGTGGAGATAGAGTCGGTGGTGGTGGTGGATGATGTGCTACAAGAAGGGTTAGCATTTGCAATGATGATAGATTGACATGAAGAATCATCAATGATGTCACAAGCAAGACCTATATCATATGATGCAACTACCACTTTCTTTGCTTGTTGCTGAAGAAGAAGTGAGTGAGCCTTTTCAAGCTTAGATTGAGCATCACCAAGTTTCTCATGGTCTTCCACTAGACACTCATGAGTGGTCATAATCTCACCTAGGGCTTTCTCAAGTATTGCTACCTTCATTGAAAGCTTCTTGCACTCCTTTTTCTTAGCAATAGCTATATCTCTAGTTTCTCGCATCAAGTCATATAATTGGTCCTTAGAAGGTTCATCATCATCAACATTTTCACTATCATGAGCATATTCCATCTCACTATCATCATATTGTACCTTGGTTTCCTTGGCCATGAAGCACGATGGTGATGAAGGGAATAATGAAGACTTCTTGTTGATGGCGATGGAAGCCATAGCCTTGTTGCTTGAATCTTCATCTTCATCATCATTGTCACTCTCCCAAGTAACCACAAATGCACCATTCTTGCCCTTCTTGAGTGTCATCTTGGCCTCATGCTTCTTCTTCTCAAACTTGCCCTTGTTGTAGTTCTTCTTCTTCTCATATGGGCATTGTTGACGGTCGTTAAGTATCAATTTTATACCGTCAACGCAGCAAGAGAAAGGATTAATATGAGTTCACCTGTTAGATATAGGGGTTACACTGACAGAATTCCACGAGTTTTGGTGATTGTCTATTTCTGCAGGGGGTTATCAGAAAGAGAACCAAAGGAGGCCCACATGTCATGATTACATAGAGATAAAGACCGAACGGGTAAAATTGTATAATCTAGAAGACTCCAGAAGGCAAACCACGGAAGCTGGGGCCCACTGCGGGGGTGGCCGGTCGGCCGACCCGGGGGAGTCGGCCGACTCCCCACCTCCACCAATCGGGTGGAGTCTCGTGGATCCCGCCTCCACCGCCTTTGAGGATGAATAATTATCGTCCATTTAGGTCGGTTTGATCCTAGGGCTGTAGTTCATCCTAGGGGGCTATATATTCGAGCCCCCGGCCCCCGGGTGAAACCTAATTCATTCAAGAGTTCATTCTCTCATCGAATTCGGAGAAGCCGAGCCACCATCTCAATTAGAGCTCCATAGTTTAGTAGCATAGCTACATAGGATTAGATCTAGAGGAATCAAGCCTAGCTTGGAGTCCGGATCTGTCGGAGTTCTTGGTAATTCCCCTCTACATTCTTGTAATATTCATCATTGTTCGTGATACTATGAGTAGTACTTTATTCTATTCTATTATATCGACTTGACTTTGCTCTATTTGATTATGTTCTTAATTATATCGTTCTTAGTTTACTTTGATTATATGTTTAGCATAGTTGGACTAGAATTATGTTTATGCATAGGATCGTATAGCGCTTGCTCATTAGGCCAATGGGTGAGTGGTAGATATTGTGTAGGCATGGTGCCTATACCGTATTTATCTGCGATTGCACCCTATATTCCGGATCGTGAGGTAGATCGCGGGAGTGACAGTCTGTTGAGTCCTTTGTAGCCCTTCTCCAGTATAGGTCTAGCGGAACAAACCTATTACATTGAAGTCATTGCTATGTCTCTTGTCTTCTCCGGTAATATCACTATGCATAGATGTAACCTTTTCCCGCCATGATTGCTAGATGTTCTTGCACTAATCATTGTATGCTTTGACTTTATAGTTAGAATAACATAGGATTATACCCTAGATCGTCCTAGTCCATGCTAGTGTTATAAGCTTAGAGTGCTAAGTTGAGATGGCTTATTACTATTATTTTATGTGGCTAAATGCTCTCATTTATCTTATGTCATTAATCATTCAATCCTATATTTTATGTGACACTTACCCCCGTATGAGATGATCGATACGAGACAAGGTTAAGCTCTCCATTATAGCATGTGCATTGCTCATCACTCATTATCCAGTGCATTCCCTTCCCGAGTGGTAAAAATATAAATAACGATACCTGGATTACTCCCGGTTAAAATGCTACGATGATATATTACGTAAACTACTTATGAACCTTCTTTATTTCAGTTGCACTTAATAGACATCAACAAGCATTTTTGGCGCCGTTGCGGAAGGTTGAAAGCCAATGGATAATGAGCAGCATTGCACTACATAATGAGATTGAGCACTTTGTCACCATTCTCTACTCATACAAAATTTACCCTTGTCTTTCCGTCTATTTTATATCTTATGCGGGGTAATGTATGAAAAAGACAATTCTTCCGATAACTATATTGACAATCCGGAAGCTTTATTCGGGAAGGCCGGAAGCAAGTTGAAGAAGACCAATCAATCATCATCATCAACTCAACTTGGAAGTTTGTCGGAAGCGAAAGTCGACCTTTCGTTCGAGACTTGACACCAGCGTTTGAAGCCATGGCGAACAAGTCACTCCGCGAGTTCTCGGCTCCACTACGGACAACATTCGTCTTGGACCAGGCTGCGGACATCGAAGGAGCTTTTGAGCTCAAGCCTGGCGCGATCAACATGGTGCAAGCAAGCCGGTTACGTGGGAAGGCCCATGAAGATGCTAGTGCTCATCTCCAACACTTTACGGAGATATGTAGCACATTCACTATCAAGGATGTCCCCGGAGATGCTATACTACTTCGCCTCTTCCCATTCTCACTCTTGGGGAGAGCGAAACAAAGGTTCTACGCCAATAAGGAGAAGAATCCTACGTGGGCACTATGTTCCACCAATTTCTTGGCGAAGTTCTTCCCAATGGGCAAGACAAATGCTCTTCGTGGGAAGATATCAAGCTTCCAAAGCAACATCATGATGAGACTGTCCCGAAGCTTGGGAGCGCTTTCAAGATTACATCCTCGAGTGTCCTCATCATGGCATGGAGAATTGGCTGCTTATGCGGACATTCTACCATGGGCTTAGCAACAGACACGTGAGACGATGGATGCTTTTGCTGCTGGAGGTGCATTCTTATCACTCACTATTCCTCAAGCCAAAGCTCTTGTGGAAAAGATGGCATCCAACCAAGGTTGGAGTGAAGAAAGAACTTCCCGGACCCGCAAGAGAGGTGGAGGAATGCACCCGGCTGAAAGAGGTAGACATGCTTTGTCTCGCCAAAATGGATTTGCTAATGAAGAGGCTCGATGAGAGAGCCCCGGAGAAAGAAAGAAGTCATGCATATACATGATGCTCGCATGACATGTGAAGAGTGTGGAGAGACTGGGCACACAGTGCTAACCGCCCGTAGTGAAGGAGGACGTGAACTACCTCAATAACAACAACAATTATTATCGTCCTCGGCGAATCAAGGTTGGAATCAACAGCGAGAGGCCTAACTACTCGGGCAATTATTCGGCAACTATCAAGGTAACAGCTCCTCCTACAATAATTACAACCGGCCGCCTTTGAGAGAGTTAGTGCTTGAACCAAGGCAAGATGATGGACAATCTGTCCAAGAAGGCGACATCAAATGACAAGGTCCTAGAGACACTCGGCATCGAATGGATGGCTTTTCCAATGCCATCAAGAGTCAGCTTCGGCTTCAACAAGATACTTGAGTCGCGGTACAACGGCTTGTTAACCTTGCCCCCTCCACTAGTCAAGGTAAGCGCGGGACAACCCGAAGAGCTCGAGGCGCAAATCTTGTTGATATATTCAATGTAGAAGATAGCCGGAGTGATCCATCGAAGGGGTCATGGATTGACTCAACTCGCCAATCAAGAAGGGCGATCCGGGAGACCGTCATTCCGATCTCCATTGGAAGTACTAACTTTAATGAGGCAATCGTGACTTCGGTGCAAGCATCAACATTATGCCGAGAGTGATATATGAGAAGCTATTCGATGCCCCTTAGCATACACAACTATGTGCTTACTTGCGAGATCGGTCACTCCGTGTCCCTTTGGGAGTACTTGAAGACATATGTGTACGAGTAGGCAACTCGTATGTTCCAGCAGAACTTCGTGGTAGTGGATACGGCGGTGATGAAAGGTCCCTGTCATTTTGGGACGACCATTCTTGAACACCGGAGCCATCGAGTATGCCAACACGCCAAGATCATCTTCAACATCAAGGGCAAGCGAGAAACCTTCTTCTTCAAGAACAGTGCTGCGGTTCCCGACATCCTCATCGTGAACAGTGAGAAGAAGAAGAATCCAGCTAAGAAGAGCAAGAACAAGAACAAGAAGACCAAGAAGACGGAGACGGTAAGGATGGTCACTTTGCGGTCCACGTAGAGCATGACCACTTACTCGGTCCTCACGTCGATCAAGAAGGATGACCCAGTGTCCCAACCATTCAATGCTCCATCAACGAAGCTCTTTCAATAAAGCTGTATGCGTGACACCGGATCGGGCGTCAACATTATGGCCAAGGTAACCTATGAGTATCTATATGGCACTATGCCTTTGGAGCCTACCTATGCACAAATGCAAATGGCGAGATCGGACATTCCGCTTCGTCGAAGGAGAAGTGAAGGATGTCCTCATCCGGATAGATGACCATTATGTCCCTACGAGACTTCCTAGTCATTGACATGGGAGATGACTACGATCCTCCAATCATCCTAGGAAGACCATTCCCGAACACCACCGAGCTATCATCTATATTGGAACAGGAGAGATCCATTTCCACTTTCCCACCGAGAAGGTACGCCGCTACTTCAACAATAATTATATAATCACCGAGGAGCCCAAGAAGAACGAGCAAGGAGAAGGCAAAAGTACCCGTCACGAATAAGAAGAACATCACTACGAGATGGATGGGCTGACTATGAGGGAGAAGTATCTAGATATGAAGATCGATACCCAGAAGAGAAGAACACTGTAGAAGAACCCGAAGAGGTGCTACCAGAAGAGAAACAAGTGGTCCAAGAAGCTTCCTCCTCAAGGTCATCCTCTCCAACAAAGAAGGTGTGGAAGGTAAAAGCAAAATCGAATCAATTCCTACACACGAGGCGACATCATCCGAGGCGCCGGCCAATGCGCCCCTTGAAAAATGAGCGAACATGACAAGTCCTGTTCGGAGGACTTAAAACCACAGAACGCCGCGCCAAGAGGTAACTTGGTATTTATCAGCATTACTTTTTAGCATTATATTTTACCTTAGCATATCCCTACTTGCATCTTAGTTGCATCTTTACTCTTTTATCTTCGCATTTGAAAAGAAAATAAAGATGTTGTGCATTTGCATCCAGAAAATCGTCAAGCCCCATGTGGATAGTCATTCGGGCTTTGTGGTGGCACAAAAATAATTTCTCGGCATATTTATTTCCCCCATCGCATTCCTTAAATAATAAAAAGATAAAAATAATTCTTGTGATCTGTTAGAACAAGTCTAAGTTAAGAAAGTTCTAGACAACCAAGGCCTAGAGGTTTTATCACTAACACTTAATCAGTTCCACAAGCTTTGTTGTCTATTTGAGCTTCACGGAACATCAAGGATCATGAAGAGCTAACAAGCGAGAGAGACATCCAGTCCCCGTCGGAGTCTTTGCCGCGACATTAAAGTCTTTGTCTCCAACGGCAACTATCTACAACACTCCTGGAGGACTAGAACGTCTTCGGTGCACATCGGCAACATCAAGAGACTTTTTCAACATCCGGCTTGGGGAGAGCATCCCCGTGTATCAAGCTAAGTGTTTCCAACTTATCTATTTATGCCTTATTAAAGTATGCTTTGTTAAAACCACTAAAAAAGATGTTAACCATAGAAACCCAGAAAGACTTCCTTATTTATCTTTTCTACTTTTGGAGAGCTCTTGCAATCTGTCTTTAAAAGTGATCCCTAGAATAAACTCTACATGGAGATGATGAATAGTTGCTCTGCCGTAATTCCTTTCAAGTACCTAGTTTTCAACCTTGCACTCTCCCGAGTTTTGGACACAACCGTTTAGATTTGAGATTTGCTTTGAACACGAAACTTGTGGGTAGCGAACACTTGATCTAAGTCTAGGTGGTTGACGGGTATGATATGGGAAGGTTTTGAGCTGCTTCCATCTTGTTCCTAGAGATACTAGAGTTACGGAGAATTTATCCGTGAAAATATTAAATTCCTGCATGATGAGTTCCTTTATGATGAGAGTTCAAATTCCTACCACGACCATATATTCATGCTTACTAGATTAGGAAAGACCCATCTTGTTTATATAGATCATATTGTAGGTTTGAGTGTAGACTTTATAGGCATTGAGTGTGGTTATCTTTGTGGACCCATAAGGAATTAGTCACGCGAGATAAAGTCAATACTATGTGCTCTCCAATCCATTGATCTATGCTACTTCGTCCTCGAAGCATGCACCTATTTTATAAATGTTATATTCATTACCGTGCTACTACGTTCCTCGAAGTACCACCCACATATAGATCTATATCCACCACATATTGTGCTATCTCTACCTTAGAGACACGCACTTATCTTTCTCCTACACTCGGGAGTACGCATCCATCCATTCATCCATCCACATATACATACGCCATTCATTTCACATCATCCAGAAAAGGTTCTACTCCTATTCTGGGAGTGAACATCTAGAAATAATCATTGCCGTTTCATTGCCTACATAAAAGCTCCAGTCATTATCATTTCAAGTTATACACTCCCTGTGCTAAAGTTTCATTTTCAGAGGATTGGTTGCTCATCAAAAAAAAAAGAAAGAAAAAGAGAAAAAAAAGAAGAAGAAAAAGAAAGAGTAGCCAAGTCCTTCCATTCAAGAAGTTTCAAGGTTTCCGAATAAAGGGAGTCATGTTATCCCCAAAGGAGCGAGTGTAGAAGTAGATGTTCACCAGTTGAGTACCCCTCATAATCATTTTCTTATCACCATCATACTACCATCATCCTATCATCATCTCATCCATTCCATTTCCTCATTCACATGCACATATGACTTTATTATTATTTTAGTTCCTATTGGATCCATGTCTTAAGCTGTGCAATATATGCAAGTGAGTTTGAGTGTCTCCCCACCTATGAGCTCCACATAAGCCTATTAGAAAGTAGGGTGAGAGAGAGAGGCACTTTCCACTATGCCTTAGTTCCACAAATACCACATATTCTTGAGAGAAGAGAGAAGGCATACACTACTCATGCCTTAGAAAGGATCCAAAAATACCACAAATGAGAGACTTGAAAGGTTCATACAAGGAACTCTGAGTTTTATTTCAAACCTTGCAAAAACTCCGGGATAATAGTTGATCGAAGAGCGAGAAACATGGCGCTTGACTTGACTGTTCTATCTTTCAACTACTCAAGACCCAAGTGATAGTTACAAGCCCCATGGTGAAAGGTAATATGAGTGAGTTTTGAGTCAGAATAGTTCACTCTAATCCGGAGGAGAGTTCTTGTTTGAACGCATGTGTACTTGTGAGGAGTGAAAGTATTGTAGCAACTCGATCCATCACGAGTCTATCTTTGCTCGGGGACGAGCAAAAGGTAAGCTTGGGGGAGTTTGTTGACGGTCGTTAAGTATCAATTTTATACCGTCAACGCAGCAAGAGAAAGGATTAATATGAGTTCACTGTTAGATATAGGGGTTACACCGACCAATTCCACGAGTTTTGGTGATTGTCTATTTTTGCGGGGGTTATCGGAGAAAGAGAACCAAAGGAGGCCCACATGTCATGATTACATAGAGATAAAGACCGAACGGGTAAAATTGTATAATCTAGAAGACTCCGGAAGGCAAACCACGGAAGGCGGGGCCCACACTGGCGGGGTGGCGGTCGGCCGACCCGGGGGAGTCGGCCGACTCCCCACCTCCACCAATCGGTGGAGTCTCGTGGATCCCGCCTCCACCGCCTTTGAGGATGAATAATTATCGTCCATTTAGGTCGGTTTGATCCGAGGGCTGTAGTTCATCCTAGGGGCTATATATTCGAGCCCCCGGCCCCCGGGTGAAACCTAATTCATTCAAGAGTTCATTCTCTCATCGGAATTCGAGAAGCGAGCCACCATCTCAATTAGAGCTCCATAGTTTAGTAGCATAGCTACATAGGATTAGATCTAGAGGGAATCAAGCCTAGCTTGGAGTCCGGATCTGTCGGAGTTCTTGGTAATTCCCCTCTACATTCTTGTAATATTCATCATTGTTCGTGATACTATGAGTAGTACTTTATTCTATTCTATTATATCAGACTTGACTTTGCTCTATTTGATTATGTTCTTAATTATATCGTTCTTAGTTTACTTTGATTATATGTTTAGCATAGTTGGACTAGAATTATGTTTATGCATAGGATTGTATAGCGCTTGCTCATTAGGCCAATGGGTGAGTGGTAGATATTGTGTAGGCATGGTGCCTATACCGTATTTATCTCGCGATTGCACCCTATATTCCGGATCGTGAGGTAGATCGCGGGAGTGACAGTCTGTTGAGTCCTTTGTAGCCCTTCTCCCGAGTATAGGTCTAGCGAACAAACCTATTACATTGAAGTCATTGCTATGTCTCTTGTCTTCTCTGGTAATATCACTATGCATAGATGTAACCTTTTCCCGCCATGATTGCTAGATGTTCTTGCACTAATCATTGTATGCTTTGACTTTATAGTTAGAATAACATAGGATTATACCCTAGATCATCCTAGTCCATGCTAGTGTTATAAGCTTAGAGTGCTAAGTTGAGATGGCTTATTACTATTATTTTATGTGGCTAAATGCTCTCATTTATCTTATGTCATTAATCATTCATTCCTATATTTTATGTGACACTTACCCCGTATGAGATGATCGATACGAGACAAGGTTAAGCTCTCCATTATAGCATGTGCATTGCTCATCACTCATTATCCAGTGCATTCCCTTCCCGGTGGTAAAAATATAAATAACGATACCTGGATTACTCCCGGTTAAAATGCTACGATGATATATTCTGTGCGCTTGCGGAACCTTCTTTATTTCAGTTGCACTTAATAGACATTAACAGGCATTCGGCTTGTAGATGCTCGGTGCTATCACAATTGAAGCTCTTTCTTGGTTGCTCTTGCTTCTTTAAGTTGTTCCTCTTGAAGCCTCTTCTCTTGATGAACATGTGCCCCATCTTCTTCACAACAAGAGCAAGTGCCTCATCATCAATCTTAAAGTCACCATCTTCTTCATTGTTTTCTTCTTCTTCAAACATTGGTGCTTTGCCCTTGGAAGAGGTGGCTTGGAATGCCACGGTCTTCTTCTTCTTCTCCTCTTCCACCTTCTCATCATCTTGATCAAATTTGTCATATGTCAAGACTTCACCAAGCAAATCATTTGGCTTCTTATCTTCAAGCCCATCTCTTTGTAGAATTAGCTTCAACATCTTGAAGCTCTTTGGCAAGCAAATCAAAAACTTGTGACAAAAGTCTTCATCTTTTGTCTTGTGCCCCAAACTCTTGAGATCATTCACAATCACTTGCAAGCGATGAAACATCTCAATGATTGTTTCATCCTCCTTCTTCTTGAATTTCTCTAACTCACTCTTGAGTCCATATAGCTTGGCACTCTTCACAACCTTGGTGCCCTCATAGGTCTCACCCAACCTAGTCCACACTTCACTTGCAGGCTCCAAATCCTTAATCCCCTCAAACACCTTTGTATCAATGCCATTGTATAGGGTGTTGAGAGCCATTCTATTGCATGTGATGTTGGCTCTATCTTCATCGGTGAGATGATCATTATCAAGAATAGCATAGTCATGCAAAGTTACTTGCAAAACTCTCTCTTGAATTGAACCAAGATACATGATCATCTTTCTCTTCCAATGGTCAAAAGAACTAACTCCATCAAACAAAGGCGGTTTGCCCCCAACATGGTTGAACACAATTTGAGTCATCTTAACACCGTAGGATGTTAAGCATTGCACAAAAACGGTGACCTCGGCTCTGATACCACTTGTAAGGTCCTAGATGGCTAGAGGGGGGTGAATAGCCGATAAAAATTTCTACAAGCTCACTAAGCAAACTTCGTTAGATACACAAACGGTGGAATGCAAGTTATGCTTAGCCTACTAGGTGTTGCAAGCCTCTTATCCAAACAATTCTAGTAGGTGATCACTAGTACACACAAGAGCTACCACTAATGATCAAGAATTCTACCCACGGGATTTAGTCTACACAAAGAGTGGTTACCGACCGACCACACAAGCAATTCTAACCCACGCGATTTTAAGCTACACAAGAAGTGGTACGCGGCCAACCACACAAGCAATTCTACTTTGCGAGAATGTAAGAATTGTAATGCAAGAGAGGGTAGGAGCTTGTTATACTGACGTGTCGAGTTGAGGTTGCCAATCACCAAGGAGATGAACAATCAATCACAATGGCAACACACAATCGAAGACCAATCACCGGGAACAAAGATGAACAAAATTGTTTTTGTTCACCCGGTGTTCACTTGGGCACCGCCAAGCTAGTCACCGGTTGTGTCGACCAACACCTAGATGGTTCTTCGGTGTGACTCTCAAGTCACTAGCCCCTCAAGGCTCGCCCCGCAAGGCACCGCAAGAAACCACTCTCAAGCGAGGTACTCAACAACATGCGCAATCCACTAGGATGCTCTTCGTGATCCCCACGAGGTGATCTCAAACCTCTCACAATCAACCGGAGGTGGCCAAGAACAATCACCTTCTCTTGCCAATGCCTCGAACAATCTCCAAGCCGGCTAGGAGTGGTACTCTCCAAGAGTAACAAGAAATCCACGGCAAAACCACCCACAAGTGCCACTAGATTCCCTCAAACAATGCAATGCACTAGGTGATCTCTCAATCTCACTTCGGATGATCAATCAAGCAAGAGAGATGAGAGGGAGGGTGTTTCTTCAGCTCACAAGTATGAATGAATGAGTTGGGGAGCCAAGGGAGGGAGCCAAGGCCAGCCATCCCTTTATTTATAGCCCACACTCAACATACTAGCCGGTGCCTCCTCGGGCGTTGATATTGCACTGCGCCGGACGCGTCCTGAGCCCAGCGCCGGACGCGTCCGGTGCCGTTCACCACGCGCCCGGGCTGACCGTTGCAGCCACCTCGTTCGAAATCTCCAGAGCGTCGAACGCGTCCTACGCTAGCGCCGGACGTGTCCTACGCGTGCAACACCAAGCCAAGATTCAAAACTAGCCGTTAGAGGGGTTTCGGACAGCGCCGGACGCTCATTTCATGAGCGCCGGACGCGTCCTACACACACCGGACGCTGTCCAGAAAGTGTGTTCTCGCGTCCCACCGCCGGACGCCCATTTAGTGAGCGCAGCGTCCGTCGCTCTCCAGGACAGCAACCACCTCTCACTCAAACGGGCATATCTCTTAGCTCCGAACTCCGTTTTCGATGTTCTTGGGCTCGTTGGATAGCTTATTCAGAGGACTATGCAACCAACATATCCTCATTATCCCAAACATTAAGGATCAAAGCAGTTTTCAAATCCAAGAACCATTGACTATCATTTCCAACACAAGAGTTCATGAAACCTTCTTCAACTTCTTCTCTTTTCTCAACTCCTTTGCAAATGTGCAAACACCACCAAGTGTACATCGCCATGTGCTTGTGTGTTAGCCTTTCACAATCATTTTTAAAGGGTTTTCCAATTAGCTCACTAGGCCCTACATGCAATGCACTTCATGAATTCACCTAGTGGCACCCGTGTGTCGAATAGCCGATAAGACTTCCCCTCTTAATAGTGCGGCTATCGAACCTAAACCACTCACACCCTCTATGGTGTCTTGAGTGCAAAACAAAATGGCCCTATCGGTTATACCTTTGCCTTGAGCCCATTTTGTTCCTCCAAATGATATGAACGCTTCACACCATCATGTGACCGTCTCGATCCATCGACCTCGACTTCACTTGCCCTTCACTGTGCCTCGGTCCATCCGCGCCTAATCTTGCCCGAGCTTCACCATCGCATGGTCCTTCACTCACAAGCCTCGACTAGCCCTTCACCTTCAATACCGGTCCATGGAACCAAGCATCGTCTTAATCTTCATCTTTGATCACATGACACGTGTCATGCTTCATATTCAATATGCTCATCATGTGGAAAACCTTTCTCTAAATCAACCACTTAAATAAACAAGGTTAGTCCTAGGTTTCATCAATTAGCTAAAACCAAACTAGGGATTTTCACAGGGGTGGGATCGCGCCGCCTCACGCCATGAGCGCAAGGTCCTGGGGCATCAGCAATGGGAGGAGCACGAACTGGCTACGACGACGTCAACCAGGGTCCACTTTGGGGTGGCACCAGGGTCCTCGATGACAAGGCAGAACCAGCGGCGACCTAACAGACGCATGCAAACAAAGGGTGCGCGGGAAAGAAATATCGTGCGTGGGAGCGAGCGCGTGAAGAAATAAAATTATCGGCCGGGTCCACTTTGGGGAACTGCGAAGTCAATCTGCCAAAGCCCTTGGAGATGGCCTATTTTTATCCTTTGCATTTTATTTTAGGAGTTTGCAAACAACAACAAATGCCAAGTCAATTTACCAAAGCCCTTAGAGGTGCTCTTAAAGACTTCTCTAGGAACTCCATTCATGAGAACAACAGAAGTACCAGAACCCAAAAAAAGCCTCATGAACCAAAAAAATAAGCCTCATGAGTTTAAAGGCAACTCCACCAACCGCAAGGCACTAATAATCACTAATAAATTGAACATGTAGAAGTGAGTCCTTATTATCTTAGTTCCCTACAACATACATATATAGTTTTGACTTATCTTTTTTTCATTTGATTAGCATCTAAAAAGTTAATGTTATTAAGATGTACATAACAATTGTGATTTTGGAATTTTTTAATAAAATGTCTTTTATTAAGAAATGAAAAATGTTCATTTTTTTAGATCAAGGCATTGCCCGGCTTTATTAGAAAGCGTAACGGCATCATTTGTTGCTGGGAACACCAGCTTACATGAAGTACAGAGGGTTCAACCCAGAAAAACTCGACCACTCTAACTACCTAGAACTCAAAACTGGCCCCCCAACAAAGAGAACGTTAAGCAGACCGGGAACAACTTCACTTCATATTATAACCAATAACAGGCAAAGCACAAAAATCACACAGCAGCATTGGTAGACAGTAGATGCAGTAATTCTTTAGCCGCCGGCTTCATCTTCGGTTTCAGCAGAGGATGCCACGCCTTCATCAGAGCAGCGAACTTGTGAACCAGCGCCAATGGAGATGCCAACACCTTCTTGTCAAATACTGCCGCGTTCCTGGATTTCCATAAGGTCCACGACACCCCTGCACACAGTTGCACTGTTACAACCTGGCGAATACCTCTAAGTTTATCTAATATCTCTACAAATAGGGATGAAAGTGGTACGGATAATTCTCCGCTCCGATCCGCTCCGAATCCGAATTTTAAGGATATGGAGACATGTTTTTAATATCCGCGCGGATGCAGATAATCCGAATCCGATTATCGGATGTGGTGTAGGATATGGTATCGGCGAAATCCGACGGATATGGATTATCTGATAATTAAATGCGGATTATCCGATGTTGTTAATAGGATAATCCGAATTTTAAACGCGGCCTATTATTATATTGTAGCCTACGTCAACTATATATACACTAATTTAAGTATATATTCATAGTATATGGAATGATAATCCTATAATTGCCTATTTGCCTAATTGATATGGTGGCTAATCACTAGGGGATGCCACCGGACGTTGACCGTCCTAAGATTGATTCCTCACGAGTCACGTCAGCTAAATGATATTGATTAGCTACACACTAATTCGTTGACATCTAGCGTAAAGGAGTATTTTATTGGTGAATGAACCAAGCACTTGGATCCCATCTTGATCTTTGTATGACCATACGTCAGGATTATATAGTAGTGTGTGTATATCTATATATTATTGTGTGTATATCATCATAAATAACAATATGTAAGCACATATTATCCGACTCAAAAAAGTCTGCTTCCGCTCCGATTCCGGTCCGAACCCGTACCATTTTCGACATCTAAAAAATCCGCATTCGGATCTGAACCCGTACAATATCCGATCTGACCCGAATCCGATGACTGAAAGAGGATTAGGATATGAGGAAGCCATTATCTGCTCCGATCTGATCCGTTTTCATCCCTATCTACAAACAAATTTTCGCAGCTCGTGGGGGGTAAGTTCCATCCGAGGCTATCTCTCACGAAAGCCCAAATGAAAACCGCCACTGGGCATTGAAAGCAAATATGGTCAGAGGATTCCAAATTGTCACAAAAAATGCATTATTCTCGACCAATCCACTTCTTTTTCTTAAGTTGGACTCCACATTGAATTCTATCGTGGGCCACCATCCAAATGAAATTTTTAACCTTCAAAGGGATGGGGCATTTCCACATTAGTATCATGTGTCGATCTACTGTACCTCTAAAGGTCAGCACATTGGATAAAGATTTTGCAGAGTATTTGTAAGACTTATCTCTGCCACACAGTCTCATCTCTGCCTGTGCACAATTCCACCTCTTCTAACCTCATTCTCAACTCCTCTAACTCTTCCATCCGCAGTACATTCAACTGTCTCCTGAACTCTAGTTCTCAAACCCCATCTTTTTCCAGACTTGCTATAGAGGCATCAGGACATCTAGTTATCTTGAATAAGTTGGCATATCTGATGCTCAAAGGACATTGATTCAGCCAGCAGTCTAACCAGAATCTAGTTTGAATGCCTGATTTGACCTTAAGACATCTGCATTTCTGGTAGCTCTCTCTAATATATAGTAAAGATTTCCAAAAACTGAGAACCTTTTCTGCTTTTGATCTGAAATATACTCTTATCTCCCAGGTACTTTTCCCTCAGGATTGAACAACATAGACTATCCTCTCCCCTTTCTAGTTTATCTATCCATTTAGCTAGAAGACATTCATTCATCACTCTTGCATTGAGAAATCCCAGACCTCCAAAGTTCTTTGGTCTCTCCAAAGTATCCCATTTCACCATATGGTATTTTATCTTTTTGGAGGTACCTTTTGCCATTAAAATCTTGATCTAATAGCATCTATTCTTTGAAAGTTCCCTTCATAGAGTAGGTATACCCCCATGGTGTACATGGGTACACTTGAGAGGCAGGAGTCTATGAGAATTGATTTACCACCTGAAGATAGGTATTCACATTGCCAAGTACCTAGCCTCTTCTCAATTTTTGTTTCCACATAACCCAATTGGGCTTTGGTAAATTTCTGATAACTAACAGGAAGATCCAAATATGTCATCAGAAACACCCCTCTTTGCAACCCAATACCTCAGCAGCTCTCTTTTGTTCTTCATCGAGACAAACCAACGAGAGAACAATTCACTTTTTTCTAAATTTATTTTCATCCCTAACATAGCTTCAAAGCATGATAGTATAACTCTAGTGTTCTCCAAATTTTCAGCTGAGTAATGGAGCAGGATCAGTGTATCATCATCATATTGTAGGTGAGTTAACCCACCATCCACTAAGTTAGGGACCAGACCGTTTATAATGCCAACTTGGTTAGCTCTAGATGGTAGAATTGACAAGGTGTCAGCAGCCAAATTGAAAAGCAAAGGAGATAGGGGGTCCCCAATCTTAATCCTTTGTAACTTCTAAAGTATTCTCCTCTTTCACCATTAAAATTTATACATACTTTACCACCTCTTACTGCTTGGTTAACCCAAGAAATCTAGATTTCATCAAAACCCTTTCTTCAAAGAACTTCTTCCATGAAGGACCAATTAACCTTGTCGTATGCCTTCTCAAAATCTAATTTTAAGATAACTCCAGGAATTTTTGATTATTTCAGCTCATGTAAGACTTCTTGCAGAATCACAACTCCTTCTAAAATGTTCCCTGCCTGGAATAAATGTTATTTGATGTGGGCTCTCCACCTTCTACACCACAGCTGTCAATCTGAGAGTTAAGGCCTTAGTAATGATTTTGTAAATCACATTCAGAAGGTAGATGGGCCTAAATTGTTTTACATTGGTAGCTGGTTTAACTTCAGGCTATAATATTATAACTCCATAATTCAGCCTCCACAACTCTAAAGACCCTCCATGTAGATCATCTAACATTTCTTTAACTATTGTTCTAAGGTGAGGCCAAAAAGCTTTGTAGAACTCTACTCAGAAGCCATTAGGACTTGGTGCAGTGTTGTTCTTCATTTCTTTCATAATTGCATCCACCTGCTCATAAGTGAATGGTCTAGTAAGCCACTCATTAACCTCCCTCTGTAATTGTTGATCCACACCCCACAGATCCTGATCAAGGTGGATGTTGGCTACTTATTCATGCCCAAACAACATCTTGTGATGTGGGATCTTAGTTCCTATGGATCCACCACCTCTTGTCCAGCAACTTCTAACATCTTAATTTGCATTTTCCTCTTTCTTCTAGTTGCACATTTATGGAAGCATCCTGTGTTTGAGTCACCGGCCCGGTAACCATTTTTTCCCTCATTTCCTCTGCCATTGTAACTCTTCATCTTTCAAAATTCTCTGGAGTTGGTTATCAAGTTTATATCTTTCCTCCCATTCACCTGGTGCCAAGGGTCTTGCTTCACTCCATTCATGAATCACCTGCAGCCTTTTCAAGATCTCTAACTTCACCTTCTTCTATTGACTATTTGAGTTCTGCCCCTAACCTCTAATGGCTCTTCTCATTTTACTAGAAGTGATGTGCCAGTGGTCTAGGATATTGTGTTTAAATCTCAAAGGCCACTTGCTCTGAATCCTATCTCTAAAACCTTCAGCATTTTGCCAGTGAGCATTAAATCTAAGGTAGAATTTGGATTTAGGGCAACCTTTTCCTGTATCCACAATCAAGAGGCTATGGTCAGACCCCACTCTTGGAGCAGTGAGCACTGCGGCCAGATTAAACTGGTCTTCCCAGGAATTAGAGGCTAACACTCTGTCCAGAACACACAGGATTGGTGGAGTTTGGTTATTTGACCAAGTGTACCTGCTGCCAAATCTGTGTAACTCTCTTAAAGCCACCAAGTTGATCACATCATTAAAAGCATCCATCAATGTAGCATTAACATTTCTAGTAGATTTCTCTTGAACCTTTCTAACTAAGTTGAAATCACCTCCAACTAGAGCAAGCAATTCTACACTTAGAAACTTATCCTTTAGCTCTTATAAAAAGTCAAGCTTCAACTCATCATTTGTTGGGCCATACACATTCACCACTCCCAACAAAAATTATCTGAAATCATTTTTAATGAGCAACTTTGGAAATGTTCCCCTTTATCTTCCTTGGTCACCACAGCAAATCCCCTGTCCACCCCCATTAACATGCCCCGGAGTGGCCATTACTGGGAACCCAACACCAATGCTATCTCTATTACCTGACAGTCTCTCTAGCTCCCTCTATTTGAAAGTAGATTTTATAGTCTCTTGTATACAATTACAATCAAAGGAATATTTGCCAATTAGCTCAATCAATAATTTCCTTCTACCTGCATTACCCAGACCTCTAATATTCCAAAATAAGACTCTCATTTGATTATACCCAAGTTTGGTTTTTCCAGAACCTCAATAGGCCCTAGACTCACACCCTCCTTATAACTCTGCCTAGACTGAGTAGCTCTAACCATTTCCCAGTCCTCCAGTCCCAAAGGGATATCAGAGGATTGACCAGTGTCATCTATACTCACATTAATTTGCACAGACCCCAGAGGGGATTCTGGAACTCTCACATCTAAAGGAACAACAGTGATAGAAGCTAACTCATTAACTCTAAGGCCAGAATTAGAACTCTTCTTTGCATCTAGAATTTTCTATCTTGATTTTAAGAGAAAATCTAAGGCTTCGCTTTAGCTTGAATTAAAGATATGTTAGCAATTCTAGTTTGCTCCTCAATTCCTAAAGTGAAACCACAAACTCTAGCAATATCTTCTAAACTACTAGCGGGAACATTACTAGTGATATTTGGCATAGTTTGAGAAATACCTTTACGAAGAGCCTCGTTAGCTATTGCTTTCTTCTCGACATCTACCTCCCCTGTCTTGAATTCGGTACTGTATTGTGATCTTATCACTAGCTTGGTCAGGGAGCGTAGTCATGGTAGCACCAGAGTTGTTCCCTAGAACGGCAGATCTCTTTTTAGCACTAGGCCCCAAGGAACCTGAATCATCATCTTTACCCACCAAGCTATTAGATATCACAGTTATCACTTCCTTGTCCAAACCATCCCTTTGGGTTTCAATCTCATCCCCTCCAGAGGTCAGGTCGAGGTTAACATTCTGTGAAGTAGCCACCTCAGTTGAGTTTGAGCACTGACAAACCTCAAAATAAAAAGTTGGGGTATGTTCCATGGAGTGTGACCTTCCTTGATGCCCTGAGGAGCCACTCCCATTCTTGGAGTGATCCTTAGGAGCAGGTTTACCCAACTGCAGCCACCTGTCTTCCTGAGAATCAGGATCTTCTTCATCCGTTACCTCCTCATCATCCTCATCAAGATCATCATCATCAGGTTTGCTTGGAGGAAAATTTCTCATCTTCTCAGAGTAGAACCAAGTTATCTTTCTGCCTTTCTTGTTGATAAACAATTCAGATGTGCCCCCTATTGCAGCAGGGTTCAAGGCAAGCGACCTTGATCTAGATAGATTTCCAATTTAGGGATGGCTTATGGACCTCTTCTGGGATCCCCACCAGTTTAGCCAGTTCCATAACAGCATACTCATTTTTAGCAAAATCTGGAATCCCCCTTGCCTTGATCCATACTGAGTGAAGTTCCTGGAAAATCTAATCCCACACCCACACAGTTGCAGGCCCTTACCCACTTTGCCCGTGCATTCCTCTCGAGGGGCTCCAAGTGGGATTTGGGCAGCCGCTTTAGCAGGTTGACTGACGGTCCTTTGTGGAGCAGCATTAGCAAGCTTCTTTGGGCACTGATCGGATTTATAGTTAGCATTTCATCTTGCTTGAAGATTGACCTTGCCCATAGTTCCAATATTGTTGTTGGTACCTCTTTTCCTGAAGCTTGGATCTCAGGTGATGCTCAATCTTCTGGCGGACAGCCCTCTGGTCCTCCTGCTCCCCACTTCTCATCCGATCTTGATCAGTAAATTGCTGATGCTAGAAAGGGCTTGGTATTCCTGGCCATGCCCCTCCCAATCACGGCGCTGGTCCCGCTGGAGGTCACCTTCACTCTCGCCATTGTAGCCGAGACCCTCACGCGTGTATCCTCTCTTCTCCATGTCTTTCTTGGTTACCTCAACAAAAGATCTCTCGTCTGTGGTTTTTGGTTGGATTCTATACAGGTGTTTTGCTTGCCCTCCCCACCGTCTTACCTCAACTTCGCTAGCTAGGAATTCCTCTGCCGTCGGGTCCCAAACCCTAGCGGCGGCCTTCCAGACCCAGCTGCAAGAGGGTGGGGAACATTTAGGGCGACAAGGTCGAGGTGGGATGTATGAGTGAGAGAAAAGTTTCATTTTACTACTTAATCCATCATATTAGTGTGATTTTCCTTTTCAAACTTTGAACTGATACTTCAACTAAAGGAGCGACCTGTTCACCAAACCATGATCCAGTGTCACACGTTCTCTAGATCTGAATGGATCTAGTCCCCAACTACAGACTCCTTTAGAATTACGTTATCGGACTGAGCCAGGAATATCCATCAGACGTCACGTACCGCTTTTCACCATACATCTTGTGTCATAAACTCTCAAAACCATTCAAATTGCCATCGTCATCTAGTTCAAACTAGTTTTGAAGACATTTGAGTCATTTACTTAGTTAGAAATTGAGAAAAAAATACTTATAAGGTTTTAAAACTATAGAAAATCCTAAGTTTCTAAACATCTGTAAGAATATATACAGCTACAGAGATCAATCCCTGCACACAACCCCGGTTACTGTTATAGTGTAGCAAACGGACCATGTGAACAACAAACCCAATACTGTTGCATGCCCACCAACGGATCACACGAACAACATAAACCCGTTAGCTACAGGATCAGCCATGTGAATAGTACGCCCATTACTCGAACACAAACAGTAATCGACCTCAGCAACAGCGCAAATCCGTTAGCATCTTTTTTCTTTTCTCTTTCCGATTCTTCCCTGATTTCCTTTCTCCCAAAAACACGCGGCAACGCGCGTGCCGCACACTAGTTTCCAAAATAATCATAGAAATAGATTGGGCACAACAAATCCAAATAAAATTTTTAGGGATGGTGAAAATATATCTAGATACTTTAAAAATATATCTAGTTCTAGAAAACTACAAAAATCTAGAAAGTTCCCAAAACATTCTAAACATAAGTAGTGGCGGAACCGGGGACCTTGCCCCCCCCCCCCCTAAGCACGGTGGATGTTTGTTATTACTGAAGGAGCGGTGAACGGCGACCAGATAGGGGTGAATGAGAACCTCAAAATTTCTTTTGAAACTTTTGGTCGTTGGCTCGACAAAGCACCTCAAGAAATGACACGCAAACTAGTGGTGATCACGATCCTATTGAGAGGGTGGATGTTCCCAAGGAACGCAGCGGATCACCACGAAACCAGTGGAGCAAACGAAAATCAAATCGGGGTCCGAATGGACAAGTTACGGGACAAACAACAAAACTGTGATAGTACCAGACAGTCCGCTACCGTAACTCCGGACAGTCTGAGGTACTACAGTAACCTACTATAGTAACCGCGGACAGTCCGCTATGGTCCCTCAGAAAGTTCGAGGATCAAAAGTTGGAAAAACACATGGTTCTGTCCAGAATGTGAAGATGAACAAAAAACTCACTGCGGACAGTCCGGAAATGAGCGCGGACAGTCCGAAGGTCAAAAATAAAAAAAAACCACTCCAAAAACTCAGAATCTATCCGAGATGACCCCGACGCCCGGGTGTCCACACGAGAGGTCCGAACAGTCCGCGATGCCAGAAACAGAATTGCCCGAAAATCGCCTCAACCAAGATTCGTCCCGATCTCTATCAAATCAAATCCCCTTGCAACCAAATTTGGTAGGCTTTTTGCTTATGTAGGGGAGAGGTTAATTCTAGGATATCATTGCCCAATTCGAAGAGAGGAGGGAGAAATCGAGAAGGGGGCGGAGAAAAAGCGTTCTTGCAAAACCGCAGACCAAATCGTGTAGAACTTTGATCTCGTGAGGAATCAGGAGATTTCCTTTCAGTGGAATTATCACTCTCACTTCATAGATCGATCTAGCGCAAAAAGAACAAATCAAAATGGTTTCGAATCAAAACTAGAGGGGAAGAGGGAACTCGGGAAGAAGCAAAAATCCATCTCAAGAAACACAAACAAGTGATTGATCTCGGAGGAAACAACGGAGATTCGGTGCTCCGCTTTGCCACATGAGTTGGTTCGAGCAAAAATCAAAGATTTGTGGACCTCTCTCTCACCAAGCAACTAGAGGAAGAAAACCCTAAAGGAAAAATTGAAAATGAAAGAGGTGAAGGGGGAAGGGAACCCCTCATCCTTATTTATGGGCACTATTACACATTCTCTTGTTGCCCTTGGATACATAGAGTCCAAACCACTTAGCCAGAGGCATTATGGTCCGATTCAGGCTTCACATGATCCGACAACCGCCGCGTCTCCTCACCGGTAGCCTCGCTTCCACGTGATGTCCCCGATGCCGCCACGTGCCATCCGTCCACACGAGACCTCCCGGGTTTCGAGGCACAAACCCGTGAAACCCGCCGCCGATGTTTTTTGAGGCAAAACCACCAAACTGTCACCGATGGTTTTCAGAACAAACCACCAAACCGTCCGCGAGTAGCGTATCCCATATGCATCCCCCGCCGTGTACACTTGCGCTTGTCGATGTCCCAATTGTCGGCCACCACGGCTAGCCGCCCGACTTCAAGGTCCCTCAGTCCAAGCCTCACGTCCGCCCTTCACCGCACCTGGTCCGTTAGCACAACACGCACTACTTGATTTTCACCGTATCGTCGACCACCATCTCCGAGCTTCACACTTGCAAACAACACAAACCAAGAAACACCGTTGCTTGACACAAAACCGAGTGCCATCGGTTAGTGGAACACAACACACTCACACATTGTGTTGGTATATTGACAATCACTCAGCACAAAAACTGCTCCACAATGGCTATGGAAAAGCCATGTGTTCGTAAATACCCCTACAAATATTTGAATTTATAGCACAACAAAGTATAAATTCACCCATTTTTTATTGAAATATTGTGATTTTAGTTATAAGTAGTGTATAAATTTATTTAAAAAGTTCTTGAGACATTGTTTATATATAATTTATCATATTTAAAGATGTCTATGTGTTTGGTCCCCTTAAACAAAATTGTTGGTTCCGCCGCTGAACATAAGACACAATAGAAGATTTGTTGGTTCCGCAAATTTGACAAGAGAAGATTCAGCAAAAGGAACAAGAGATGGACTACTACCTACAATATCATTTAGGCCAATTAAATTATGTAATTCATTAGCAACAGAGCAAATTGTATAAAGTCACTAGTATTTTCTATTCAGATCTACAATGACATGTATCTGAGTCTGCTCGAACAGATTTTTACGCAACAAACTTTTGAGGAATATTCGATGTATTAATCGACTTTGGATGAATGCTAAATGGTCCCAATGTTTTAATCATCTTACATTCATAACTATTGTTTGTACTCAACGCCATCAAATTGGCAACAGATAAACAAAACTAAAACTTATAGGTGACAAGAATGCATATTGCACATGTTAAATAGGTTAGTTGCATTAACTCACATGAGCAACTGTCTACTAAGAAGTGTGCAATCCAGAAATATAAGGAGCTGCAGTTTCAGCCAATGGTTATACAAAGAAAATTATTAGACACCGATTATAGAAATATATAGGTTCTGTGCCCACTAATGCTAAAAAGGCCGGAAGATCCGGGACCCCAAAAAGGCCGAACCATGTTTTGTGCTGTAGAAGAAACAAAAATACTATTGATAGAGATATATAGGACATTTAAATCGGTAAATTGAAACAGCTCAGCCACTAGCTTTGTTCGAACACTGCCAACCATAACACACCAATTGCTGCAAGAAGCCACCGAACATAATTGTGAGTTGCGACGTGTTGGCATTACAACCACTGAAGCATAATTGCAGCAACGGTGCTTAAAAGGAAAACAATGAAGGTTCAGCAGTGCACAAAACTATGAGGGTTCAGACCCAAACATTCACCAAAAAGTAAAACCACAACACATTCCCCTTTTAAGTAGAAGAACATCAGCTACATATGTGGGTTTAGCACTGCTGAAAGTGGCTTTAACAATTTAGTCTTCACACACACACAGAGAAACACGCAGTCAACATAAATGAAACGAAAGAATATCTTATAACAAGCGGGTAGCAAAAGAGAATAAAATCAATCTGAACATACCTTCAACAAAAAGCTTTGAAGACAACATCTTACTAACTGAAGCGAGACAGAGAAGTTCTCCCGAGCGCATTTCCAATTCTACGACAAACACCATCACTCAAATTGCCTAGTACAAGCCAACCACGGGGTCATAGATAGTTCGGTGCATAGAAACAAAACTACTATGAACCCAAGAAAGAGAAAAACAATTTATTTTGCCTACTCTATGCAAATTTGTTAGGAACAACCAGAATTTTGCCTACTCTCATTGGGGACCTAGAACTTTAACCCCTCACACACAAAGACAAAGACAAAATATTACACATGTTACAAATAGTAATTGCGGTATTCGAAATCTGCAATTTACTACTAATAAATGTGAAATCAAGAAATATGGTGCTTCTACAAAAAGGACTATTCGGTTACACAAAGTAATGTTGTATAAACTATAGCTAGATAAAAACAATTGTCCCAATCAAGCCACTTAATGGGAACATTGGAGCTAATGTCACTCTTAGAATCCAGTGCCATGATGAGAGGTGTTATCTCGAAACAAAACACATAGGACAACTACAAGCTTCTAGGCCATATCCCCAAAGTAGAGATAATTAAAATTTGACCACAAGCTTATATGCCATATCCCACAAGCTTATATACTACACAAAGACCACAAGATTATACCCCATTTTTCTAAGCATGTTTCAATCGAGGGATCAAAGAAGGTGAGCAATTAACAAAGAAGCACCGAGTGAACAAGTTTTTTACTTATATAGAAATAGTAAAACTTCAATAAATACTTCCCGACTACCAATGGGAGATACTATGTGAGCAGCCAAATTTATGAGAACAAAGCTGCTGGATATAATTTGGATACTTATTGGACATAAAATGTTGGCCGGACAATTACAACACGCTAGAACATTTAAATCACTAAACCTGAAGGCAAACTGCTCAAGTACCTCTTATCCTTTTACTTGCCCGACCACCTCCCCTGCAGGAGTCCCAACGAAGAGTCCCTCGCTTTGCACCCCGTTGCACCAAAAGCGGTGATACTTGGAGGCGGTGGTAAAGAGGGTTACTCCCCTCGCATTAACCGAGGTAGGCTTGCCCAAGACAAGAACCCGAGCCCGTGCAACAGGGACAGCTACTGCATTCCCAACTTGGATATACCTATCGCCATCGAGAGAAAGCACATGTTCGGAGGCAAGAATTGCAATGCGGCATGATCGATTTCAAGAATGACTCGATCGGCTACGAGACAAAGTGAAAAGAGGAACTTACTTCTCCTTGATTGGACCAAATAATCGATAGTAATCGGGAAACCCTATAACATTGCGTTCTCCCGGATAATCAGGACTCTTGCTTGAGCCGGATGCACTATAATCTGTGGACGACATGTTCAATCGGGATCATATGCGGACATAATCGAAATCTATAATGGTAAAGACTGGGTTAGGGTGTTTGACAAAGGGCAAATAGACAAGCACAATAACAGATGGACAATATACAAAAATTTTCACCTAGATCAAAACAATAACAATTACAAAGAGACAATTTTTTTCTATGGAAGGACAATAGACAAAAATTTTCACCTAGATCGAAACAATAACAATTATAGAGACACAATTTTTTTCTATGGAATGACAAAAGACAAAAATTTTCACCAAGATCGAAACAATAACAACTACGAGAGAGACAATTTTTTTCTATGGAAGGACAATAGACAAAAATTTTCACCAAGATCGAAACAATAACAATTACAGAGAAAGATGGGGTATAACAATAACAATAACAATTATAGAGAGATATGTATGCTCATGACTTAAGCTAATATGCCAAAAGACAGATAAAGAAGCTAATATACGAGTTATGTCTAAAAAACATACTCCGAGACATCACTCCTTTCAGACCCTTGATGACTTCCACAGCTACAACAGGACCGATTTCATCATCTGAGGCAATTGAGTCCTAAAAGGAGAATAAAATGGTAAAGGTTCAGCCAACCAAACAATATTTAGCACAAAGCTTTTTAGATCCAACATCAAACCTATTCATGATGAGAAACATACCTCACCACGATTCATTGGATCGAGTTATTATCATCTTCAGACCAATCTTTATCAGCCTCCATATTTCAGGAGTAAGCATCAGAACTCACATCATCATCGTCCGCCATAGCTATAAAAGACAAGATAATAATCAACTAGAGTTTTTCTGGAAATATAAACATGCATCAGCATATTATCTCGTTTCATAAAGGGTTACGAAGTACCAGAACAAGTGCATGAACTAAAACATTCTCAATTATTTACGGAAATATAAATTCTCAATTATTTCCATATTTGTATCTATATATCCAGTTAACACGAAAAAGCAATTAGTGTTTAACCATAGAAAATATATCACACACATACGAGATCCAAAGTTAATAAATAGACACGAAAAGTGCATTTCAACTGCAGTAGTATGACTGAACAAAGATGCAGCGACAATTACTTAAACTGAACTAAAACATTAACCCCAAATGCTCCTTCGTTGCAAGTCTGAAACAAATGCAGACAACAACTCCTGCTGCAAACATGGTCCGTTCAGACCAAAAAGCATCATACCTCGGACCCAAATCACAGACACAAATCATCATTCCACCGGTGGCGTCGTCGTAACATAATGGGCATGACTTTTCATCATTCATTCTATTTGGATAACTCGATCATTAGTAAAACATGTATTTTGACAACTTTAACAGAACGACATGCATGAAAGTAAGTAGGGAACTCATCCCAGTAACCATACAAGACCATTTTCTTGACCTAATCAAAAGGATCCACAATAGGCATCATGTCATTGTATCCTAGGTTATGGAATTACAGTTGCTATTCAAAAGCACTGAAGACTGTTAAAGAGTACAGATTATCCAAAATCATGAAGCTATCAAGGCTATTTCAGAGAACAGATAGAGAAAAAATTTATATTCTATCAAGGCTATTACAGTTTATGTTCAGTAGCTTTGCAAGTTCAGGTATCTTCTCCAGAACAGAATCTAGGAGCTCAAGCAAATTTATATACTATAATCAACTACAAGGACAAATAAAAGCATGAATCGATAAAAGATGCACTGCAGACTTCATCTTTTTTATACTGTAGTGAGTAATCTATACATCTTATATAAACAAACCCCACTAAGCTATTTATCTGAATCCTCCTTGCGCCACATCAGCTATTTTCAGTTACACACCCGAATGCATGCCTGCGCTGCCTCCGTTCCCCCGACCCCTCGCCTCCATCCACCTCGCAGACATTCCTGGCAACATGGATCGACGCTGAAACCACGCATGCATGCACCAGTCGACTCTAATTAATTTACATGCATCAATTTCTGATTACTCTACTGTCTCACCCACGTCCTCCACTTTCTCAATCTTGACTTCTTCCTGCACCTTCTCCTATCCTCTCCTCTCCTCTCCTCGAGTCTCTACACATGGGAGGAAAGGAACTGAATAGTCGTCGTTGTTTCATCTCCTGAGATCTCGCTTGCATGTAGCTGTTGTGCACCATTAACTACTCCACGATGAATTTGTTTGGGTCACATGTGTGTGTACATGATCATGAACCATCGGAGGAGGAGCAAACGATCGCTAGGTAATGCTACTATATATTAGTTCGCCTCCATGCACAATACAGGGGCAATTCAGATCGAGGCGCTAAGGTACTCATCGATCATGTCTCCTTGACCTTCTCCAATGGCAGATCACCAAGACCAAGTTCAAAGGCTTCATCGATGATCATGTATCGCCCCTCGCACCACACCAGGCCTCCTGCTAAGTCATCTCCGGGGCACCATCCTTTTTCACTTCTTATATATATCTTATATATATCTACTGACCATTGCTGATGTGATGCATATTTGCTGAACCTGTAGGACAAATCCACGGATTTCCTCTGTTGTGAAACTACGTACTTATTTGCTGATGGATGAGTTCTACCGTGTAAAGTTGAGAAGCGCTTCTAGAAAATCTACCAACAGGGAGAGAATCTTAGCGTTTGGGACACCCTCATCTTATTTCTATTGAACGCTGACCGAGAAGCAGATCCAATAAAGGCTAATGTTGCTTTGCAATTCTCTTTGGTGTTATATCATTTTCATAACTGAATTTGTACAGACATATATATCGCTGAGAAGTCTCTGGTGCAGGTACATGCATGTATGGTTCAACATTGCTTTCTCGAGTTGCTATGTACAAAAACCTATTTGATAGAATATTGCTATGACTTTAGTCATTGATATCTCCGATATATACCAATTTTGCACACCATGCTTCTTGGGGCTTCATTTGTATGCCATTGAAAATAATCTTGGTTTGATGCACCCATCTGGTGAGTGCCTGCTCTTAGCTAACGTATATGTGGTTACATTCTACTTAAGTTTGTTAAAAACGAGTAGAGATACCTTTGCCCACATTTGTTAGCGGCAACGTGCCTTTTCATACTGCTTGCATTTCATAATCCTTAGTGATTAACATTCTAATTTATTAAATTCCTTTTTCATACCCGTGGCAACGCGCGGGGAATCCTCCTAGTATTTAGTATGGATAACAAAAAAAATTAACAGTAGTGATGTAAGGAACTAATCTCAGCTACGGAAGTATTCTCTGTACCTTGCGAGACACAAAAGCATAATTAGTACTATACTATCCATAACCAAATGGTTTTAAACGAATCAAACACAATCGTACAATACAAACAGGAAGCCCTCTTTGGATATAGAAAAGCATGAATCGATAGAAATGGATCAACTCATACATCATACATGCACCTGGCAAAATGTGCATGTACATGAAACACCAGTGATTTATTTTGAAAGATCTTAAAATAGGTTCAACAAAGGACCTCTGCAACTGCAAGGATAAATCATGGCTAGACCACCACCCAAAAAGCAAGAAATATGACTGTTGAACAAAAATAGTATGCAGAGTAAAAGGCCTACCCAGAAGTTGAGGGCTATACAGTATTGCTCCAACCACATACAATGCAATTTGTTCAATTACATCTACCTAGACAAGAGCACAGGAGGGTGACATAAAATTATTGTAAAATTAGGCTAGATGTTACAGACTTAAGTAGTAAGCTTGTTTAGACATGGGTGCTCCCATTATATCTTAAAATAGCACATGCTGTAGGTTTAACAGAAGTGAAAAAAACTTAGGGAGAATAACTGACTTTATTTCAATCAACTCCACATAAACTGAAACACGCCTGCCTCTGCCAAGGTAAGAGAAAATGCACATAGATTTTTGTATTTCCCAAGTCAATCTGCAATAAATTGATGTGTTCTCCCTCATAATACAGGCATAAATCATACAAGCACTCTTTGACATCTTCCCCAACAGCTAGACCACAAACCAACCCCAAAAGGCAACACGCGAAGGACATGGATTTCTCAGAATCTGTCCTATCTCATTGATCTCGTTTGTTCCTTTAACTGAAATCACAAACACCGAAGGACAGAGGAAATGCATGGTGAATCTGTTTGTGGCTCCAGCGACCACATCCACACAAATCGATGGCTCTGGCGGCCGCATCCACACAAATCCATGGCGCCGGCGGCAGCATCCACACACATCCCTGTCAAAAATAGCCTTCACCAGCCAAGCACATGCACAGCGCTGCAGAGGATAAGATGCATAGGGCACCACCTCTAATTCCCACACGAGCACAACATGGGCGAGCACCAAACCTAATTAGCCCTCCCACTCGCCATGCATGCCATCAGAATAGCAGATTAGCACGCAGCGCCAAAAGCGGAGACGCCACTGTAGCAGCAACAAACACCATGCCAGCGGATCCCCCATTTCAACCAATCATCCAACACAAAAACAAAAATCCACCGGCCAATCCTCAAACCACACATGTAATCCACCCAGATCTGGAGGAACAACCTCCAAACAAACAGAAAAAAAATGGAGGGCGAGGAAGCAGTGACCGAATACCTGCCAACGCCGGCGACGAACCTACTCCGGAGGACCTCCAACTTGGCGGCGGCGGCGGGCGGGCCTTGACGAGGGAGGACTGGCGTCGTTGGATCAGCACGAAGATGAACGGCAGAAATTGCCGGTCGCCCCCTCCGCCCAGACGAGCTTCTCCCCAAATCGAGCACTGGGAAGTGAAACGTCGTAGGAGTGGAATTCGCAGTTAACGGGCGCGACCAAAATTTCGGGAGGAAACCCGACAAGCCACCGGACCCGACAAGCAACACAGCCGCCCCCGTGACGCGTCGCGCCGCGCCGCGCGCGCCGCGTGTCGCCTGGGCAGTTGGACAGATGCCAGGCGACGGTAGGATAGGATTTCTGTATAAGTTATATTTTTATAAGTTTTATGTTTCCAAGTTTCAATATATGTTATAAGTTAATTTGTTTGTGTTTCTAACTTTTGGCATAAGTTATAAGTTATTTCTTCTTTATAACTTTTATACATAATTTCTATTTTCATAACTTCGATGTTTTGAGTTTTGGCATATATATATATTTAAGTTATAAGTTATATGTCATAAGTTAGTACATATAAGTTGCTTTTAGAAACAAAATCTTCGAAACATATGCAACTGCGGTCTAGTTTGTTTGTCTTGCCACATATTGAAAACGGATACATGGCTCATAAATTATAACATTTTAAAATAAATATTTTACTTTTTATCTAGATGATGTCACGTTCAAGGATGTTAGGGACAGAAGAGTGGGCGCATGCACTGCTTTTGAAAAAAAAAGAAGGGCATGCGCCTCTGTGCTTTTCCATAAAAGGAAAATTTTAGAATGTTTTTTTTTTTGACAAGAAAGACTGTGGTGGAGTTCCTCACAGTGTTAAAACTTTGTATTAATAAAAGAGAAGGGAAGGGAAACATACATACATGTCTTAACTGAATGCATCTAACCAAAAGGAAAAGGATGATCGCAAGTCATCTTTAAAATCTTACAGATTGAAGTAAATATTGGCTTTTAAAATTAGAGAACCAGACACCAGGGCTTGGATCACGTCTTTGAAAAATTTTATCATTTCGGAGCTTCCACAGTTCCCACGCAGCAATGAGAGCAGCTTCTGTGAAGCATGGACTGGTATGGATAGCACGAGCTTGAGTAAATCTTTCCTGAAGTTCTAGTGATTCATCCCATGTGAAACCAATTCTTTGCCAACGCTCCTTGGCAAATGGACAATCAAAGAAAAGATGGTCTATTGTTTCTAGGTTACCTGTGTTGCACATGATACAAGTTTGTGCCCCTTGCACATTCAGGTGTCGGCAAATTTTTGGAAGTTGGAATATCGTTCGCTGCTTTTGATTCCCCTGGTTGTTCGCGGATTAGTGCGGACGTAATTGAACTGTTCGAGAATTTGGAAGGTAAAATGTCAGAGTATATTAATAGTATAAACTGCATAAGGATGTCAAATAAACTTTTTCCTTTGTGCTCTTGTGTGACAATCTAGAATCTCTAGATGTATTCTAGCTTTGATTTGATACATACGTAAGTCGACATGCTTGTTGACTGCCACTAAATTAATAGCAATCAGAAGACCTGAATGGGAAATACAAATAAAAATATTAAAAAAAAACACTCAACTGGTACACGTACTCCGTTATATTATGTCTTATAAATAAAAGAAATTAAATAATTGGCAGTACAAATAGTTAAGATAACTCTACTACTGTAAGGACTTGATGTCACTTAGACATTGACAGCCATCACCCAAAACGCAACCCCCGCGAAGAGAATGAAGAGATGGGCGCCGAAGGAAGCATGATTTGCAGCTTTGAGGACAGATGAGGGTGGTTCGGCTTCGGCTTCGTGCGTAGTCAGGAGCCTCCATAAGAGGCCCATGAGAACGGTAGCTGCAGTAGATAACACGAAAACTATGGAGGGGTTGCCGACAGAAGCATTGGTGACGCTGGCGCTGGGTACTGCCACAGCCAAGAAGCCCGTAAACGCCACCTTGGTCAATTCCAACGGGGCCGGCTTATCCGTCGGTTGCTTTTCATCTTGGGGCTCCTCGGGCTGCTGAAGTGCTTCAGGTGGATCCGATGAGGAGCTACCGCTGCCACATATTCGTTCTACTAGCGGCGCCATCGGAATCTCCGCTTGTTCTCCTCTTGGTCCTGCTTGCCCTTGTTCCTCTTTATTCGAGGAGTCTTCCTCACAGCTGCAACGAGCTAGCAACATCAAAAGTACTGTGGACGGAGGGAAAAACGGGAGCCACACTGCTGGTTTCCATCTGTGTGGTAGCACTTCCAATGTAATCAGGAGCAGCACCGCGGCAACCGGCACAACATGAAGAGTGAAATTCAAACACCATGGCAGTGTCGCGGTCAAGGACACAGTTTTTCTTTTGCTCTCGGAGCTTGTTTGGTGGCGCTTGGTCTTCGGCTCCGCCATTGGCGCTTCTGCGTGTTTGGAAGAGGAGGCAGCGCCCATTTCAAGTGCGGACTCGGAGCCACAGTTTGCAGCTCCGGCCTCCGGCTCCGGCTCTGACGGACGTGGAGCCGTACCATGCACTGTCCAGAGGTTCATGAGAGACACGCCAAACGCGGTGGTGAAGAAACTGATGAGCAAGGTGCCACCAAGGAACGTTTCCTGTCCTTGTCGAGCAGCTGATGGCGCCGGGAACACAGCTTGTCCCTTGCTGTTTCTCAGCAGGCCTTCCAATACCACGGATTCTAGCACCAGGAACATCATGACAGTTACGCCAGCTGAGAACTCCAGTAAGTGCTCCAGTTCACTGTGGTTCTCCGCAGTGTCATCTTCAGCTGTGCCCCGATCGCTGCAGTACCCGATGACGATGAATATGATGTTAAAGACCATGACACCGACCACCATGGTTGAGCAAAATGTAACTACTAACAGAGCACTCTTGTGGAAGAGAAGTAATATCCCGCAGCCTAGGGCCATCAGTAAAATGTTAGCGACCAACAGCAGCACTTTGGTCGAAGCTTTCAGCCTTGGGGCGACGTAACTGAGAGGAGGCAAGATGTCGCATGCTTCTGATGCCATCACACACAGGAAGGGAAGTATGCCCATCAGCAAAGTAACTGCTGCGAGGTGGGCAAACCTTGCTTGAACAAGACCAACAAGTACTTCTAGCATCCGGATGCTGCCCTGATACTTCCCGGCACCAGTTAAGTTGACTTTCTTGAGCACGATAGCAAGGAGCACAGGGGAAATTAAAAGACAAAACTGCTTGTGGCCAAGAAGCCACCACAGCGTGTCCACGTCACCCTAAATGTTTGTGGCCGTTGGATTTCGCGATCGACGGTTCACATGTCTCCTCCGTGCCAAATAAATACCGGCCTTCAGCTCCAGCCCTAACCCTACCTCCCACTCTCCTGTCCGGCCGCCTCTCCTCCCCTGGCCTCGCCCCGGCCTCCTCCTCCTCCTCTCTCTCTCTCTCTCCCTCTCCCTCACCCTCCTCCTCCGGCACCCGCCGCGCGCGCGGTGCCGGCGACCCGGCGGCGCGGGCACGGGTGCTGCAGCGCGCCGCGCCGCGCGCAGCACCGCGGCGGCGGCGGGGCGGAGGCGCGGCGCGGGGATGATGGCGCGGGTGCGCGGCGGAGCGGCCCGCCGACCTAGGGTTCCGCGGCGGCGTCGGCGAGAGCGGCCATGACGGGCGGAGCCGCGCGGCGCCGCGGCGCGGCCCGGCGCGGGCGCGGGCGTGGAGCTGCCTGTCGCGGGCGCCTCTCTCCCTCGTCGGCGGATCCACCACAGCGCACAGGCATGGCGGATCCATGGCGGCCTGGTCTCCACGCGGCGGATCCATGGCGGATGCGGTCGCTGAGGTAGGAGCTCCGCTGCCGTCGTCTCCTTTCTTCCTATTTCTGCCGTGGTCTCCGGCGCCGTCTAATCTGCTGCTTCTCCGGCGCGTGCGGTGCGCCGCGTGGTGCCGCCGCGTACATTGTGTTCTGCAGGTTTTGTAGAGCCAGATCCGGATCCACTGGCGGGCTGCCGACGAGGTCAAGCGCGGCGACCATCGGAGAGGAGGGAGGGAAGTCCTTGGCGGGTGCGGTCGCAGGCTTGGGTAACCAGCTCCATCTCTCCTTCTCCCGTTCCTTCTCTTGCCCACTCGCGTCCCTCCTTCCTCTTCCTCTCAACGTCTTGCCAACGGTCGTTTCATCTTTGGTTTGCATCTATCGGCGGGATCCGGATCTGCAGCAGTAGCTCACCTGTCCTCGGCGGAGCACCCTCCTACAAGCTCTATGAGTGGAGTCGGCATATCCTCCTCCTCCATTTTGCTTCCATTTTTCCCAGCCATGGATGACACCACGCTAATAATCTCTCTCTCCCGCAGTGACCTACTACACACGACTGAGCTGATCCGCTTCGATCTCGCTAGAAAAACCAGGGTATGCGATTTCCCTTTACCTGTCTTTTTGAAAGCAAACCGCATAGATAGACAGGTCTTTTCTCCTTTCATAGAATTTGTCAACATGCTGTACATATGCGCAGATCAGCTTTACTTTTAAAAATTTGTCAACATCTTGACCATGCCTGACCAGATTCAGTTTTGTTTTAAGATAGTCGGGACAAATAGATTACCTAATTAGTATGTGATTATTCAGGCGATGCCTTAGAATGGCAATTTTTAGAATGGCAATTTTTAGAATGGCAATTTTTTGACTTATTCAGTTTTAGAATGCCTTAGAATGGTTGTTGGACTCAGTTTGCTTTATTTTGGACTGTAGTCTTTTTTTAGTTAGCTCATACAACGCCATCCTCTTCATCAAGTACTAAAAAATTGTGAACCGCTGTCCTCTTGTGAACAGCCATCCTCACAGGAACAACTGATCTGATTGTGACACTCCTACCGAAAACTACCACATTAGTAATCAACATAGCAAGTTTATTTTCATACACGCTATGTCATGAATAAAGCCCTGTTAATAATCCGGTTCACAAATACATGCTCCGAGTGCTTATGTGCCATATAGAGTTCAAACGGCCTAATTATGCCTCCTTAACAAATGCAGGCCAGCCATTGTCTCGAAGGCATTGCCGTTGTCCAGACAAACGCAGCAACAGAGTCAGCTGAAGCACAGCTCTCCAACGCGGTTGTTGCACTGGATGTGAATCCACCCAATCCCACAGTTGCAGACGTCCAGAAAAACTTTACAAACAGAGCCATCCCTATAGCCATCACACCATTCCACTCATAATTCATCATTCAGTTTGCCACCCCTGAAGAAAGAGACATTGTTCTTTCATCTGATATCCTTTATGGAGATAACTTTGACACATTGCTTGTTGGCTGGTCTAACCGCTATGGCGGTGAGGTTATTAACTGGAACACCGAGCTACATACATTCCACATACACCTGCGCTTTCTTTACATTCAGGTAATCATGTGTATCTGCCTTATCTATTACCTTACCACATAAACTCAGGACGTTGCATGATAAGTGCGGATACATCATATCAACGATTTAGACCTTTGCTCCCTACTAACATTAACTCTATGCGATGGATACTTTCACAGGTGGCTCAGAGAGCTGCGATACAAATGTGGCCCAAGAGGCGTTTCAGTGGCAGATTGAAGGTAACCTGAAAATATCGATGTGTCTGCTCCTTCCTACTTGATCCTTATTAACATTTGGTTGCTACTAAACAGCGGAAAGAGAACTCAATGGCATTCAACAGCCTGCAGACGATTCAGACAGTGACTATGACTCCGAGGGCAGGTGCTGGTGTCACCACGGTATGTTACTCAACGCTAATACACGCATACAGACTGATGCGTTTAAACAAGCATCTCGATCTAACAAAGAAACAAAATTGCTGCTTTCGTATTGAATCCGACAGGAGCGGCCATTGGATTTGATGTCACCAGTCATTACCCTCTTCCGATGCCTCACCGACAACGCTCCTTTCCCAGCAGTCGTTGCCAAGTGGTCATGTTATCTCCAGCTCCATGAATCCCAAGAACTATTAGTGGTGTTTGTACTATCTACTGCCCTGAACAATCTACCAAGTTTAAGTAGAACTAAACATTTGCTATCTATCCCTATTGTAATATTTATTTCCTCTGTGAACACCTGTTACTGTAATGACTATCTTAGCGTCTCCATTGTGTTATCATTTTCTTACAAAGACTACTGTGGCCATTGCTCGCGCGCATGGGCGCGCACAAATCACTAGTCATAACTATGAAGGCTCCTGTGAAAGCTCGGACACGATTCCTTAGTTCTTTGTCCTGTAGAACACGTTAAACAGGCGTGCGTGAGGGCCTCAAATTTAACCATGAGTCCATGATACATATATTGTAATTATTTATTATGCCTGTTATTATTGAAGTTATACTAACAAGTTCAGAAGCACAAGTTGCTTGATGAGCTAAGCGATACAAAGGTAAAAAGAAGCACAAGTTGCTTGATGAGCTAAGCCACGCAAAGGTAAAAATATTCTTTTTCTTGAGCACTTTTACATTGTATACTTTTTTTTCGCGAGCAGGCGTCATGCCTGTATTTCATTAAGAGGGAAGAAAGGCCGAGGCCTACAAACAAAGGTTTTTGGACGCAGGCGAGAAGTCCTCGTCCAACAAGCTTACCTAAACTACTGGATAACATTGTATACTAGGGTTGATGATGAGCTAATTAATAATAACCGTCAAGAAACAACAAGACTCCAATCTCTTGCAAGACAACCACTATATATCATACTTACAGTATTTGTATTACAAAAAAGTACTCACTATTTCAATGGCAATACTTGTACCTGCATCTTATTGTCCTTTCCACTTGTATGCTGTATCTTGCGAAACCCCAACTATTGGATGGATCTGTGTACCGTGTTCACTGCAGAAGCAACATCATAGCAGTTTCCAGCAGGTTAATTTGATAATAATGTCAATGTGTCTTGAACGGATATGCACACGAATCATGCTAAGTATGCATAAACAAAACGAACTTGTTTGGATAAACACAGCCTCTCCCAGCATATATATCTGCTGATGATGTGCATAGATGTTGAACAGAAATGTCAATTGATGATGCATACAAAATGAGTACCATTTTCAATAATGCCAAAAAAAATAATATTTCAGATCTACTATTTAATAATCTCTCAATGGATCAATCAATAGAATGAAAGAATCAAGAACAAGGTAAAATTTAACATCAAACTTTTATTCAAAAAAAAAATAACATCAAATATATATGCTCAGAAAAGAAGTGGAGAGGGTTGGGGGCCGGGGCTGTAGTACGTTCCGCTTATAGATGTTCTCAAGCGAAGACACAACCTGATATTATTCATGATGTAGGTGTAAGATGCTTACCGTCACACACGACACTGGTGCGCGCGCCTAGCTGGTGGAAATCAACAAGAAGAATATTGGGGCGATCACTGATGTATAGATAGAATCAACTACAGGTCTCTCTCTCTCTCTCTCTCTCTCCCCCCTCCCTCCCTCCCTCCCTCTCTCTCTCTCTGCGAGATCAAGTGAGCTTCAGATGAACTGGGCCGGGGCACGGCCGCACGGGTTTAAGAAGAGAGTGGAGGGCAGTGAGGTTCGTGTGGACTAACTGTTAAGACGAGCTAGGTCACCATGTGTCCATGTCATGATTTCTCATTCTGAGAGAATGAACCAACAACTGACTCTGGCTCCGCTCCAATTAACACGGAACATCCATACTCTGAAACACGGACGGAGCATTGCTCGGAAAGAACAGAAGCCGAAGACTCAACGGCGAGGACTGCGAATACGCGGTGCACCGTACCATCCATACGCGGCTAATGAATACGGAGACATCGATCGATCACCCAATCACTGCACTGCACGATATAGATAGATAAATTATGGAACAGAAAGTAGCTGTGTAGGTAGGGAAAGCCTTGCGTTTTGCTAGCTGTAGGCAGGGAAACGGGACGTAACCGATGGAGGAAATGGGCCCCCACCAGGATGGAACAGAGAGGTAGACACCACAAGACGACAACCAGGACGACTTGGCCGACGACTTGACCCCTTCCTTCTATCCCGTGCACGTAGCTCACGCTCCTCCACGCGACATGCCCATCGAATCGCAAAGCCAAAGATCTCGTTGCCCTCTTGTTTCCTGCTGCTCGTTAGAACTCAGACAGTCCCCGTATTATTCAAGGTTCGTCTCCCACTCTTCCCCTCCTTTGGCCGCCGACTTCAGTTCCATCCGCACCGCAGTAGCAGCTCTCAAGTCCACGCCCCCGATCGGATCCGTTGGGACAGAACAACCTGCGCTTGTATTGGTAGCATAGCCGCTCCAAACGCTACGATCTCACAGCCATTACCCCTGTTGTGCACAGCCATTATTACTGCTGCTGTGCACAGTTCTTTCAGTCAGGCCGGTGAGCTAGCCACCATTCCCGAGCACGTTCACTCCTTATTTCCATGGTTGGTAAGGACTAGGGAGTAGAGACCAAACATAACCACCAGCTACAACTTCTTGTTCTTGCAGCCTCCGCACAGGTCGAGAGTTCTCGGGAACGGAGACCCTCCGTCTGGTCCGATGGATTCTCCGCTATCGTCGCACATCTCGGTCGCCTAGCTAGCCATCCGGCCACAAGGTCAGCGCTTCTCTGTTATGCCCTCCCGCTACGCTTCCGATTTTTTAAAATTAATATTATATATGGCGGTCATGGCCAGCAAAACTCTCTCTCTGCCTTTGGCACTTGGCAACCATACTTTACTCCCCTCCTCTACGCACGAGTCGCCACATCTTAGGTTCTTTTTAGCAGTGCTTCACCATTTCGAGATCCATAAAAAATAGATTCCGTTTTACTTTTTCAAGCCAAACACTTATAGATCCATTAGCGGCTGCATGGAACAGATCTCAAAAATCTCTGCTAGCTCCCAAACATATAGATATTATGAGTGTGTTTGGTTGGGTAGATATTATGAGTGTGTTTGGTTGGGTGTATAAGTCCAGCCAAGCTTCCTTGGGGTCAAATTCTTCATGTTTGGTTGCCTAGCTAAGGGTGCTGGTCTGGCCCAACGTAGCCATCTGTACTGAGTTAGTCAACGTAGCCATCTGTACTGAGTTAGTCAGGCCAGACTGGAACTGTCGAATCGGCCGTTCCCCTGGCTAGGCCTGCTCCAGCCCCACGTGCTCAGGTGGAGGTGCCACAGAGAAGAAGGAGAGCATGGGCTCCTTCTCGCCGGTCAGGAAGGCGAGTCGTGGCTTCATCTGCCTTGGTCGTCGGCCGCTCAGGGTCAGGATGCCACCCGTAGCTCTACCAACGATCGGCCGTGGAGGAGACGAGGCAAGGGGCAGTGGCGGCGGCTCTACTCTACCCCTTCCCCATCTTACACCAGCACACTGAGCTCCAGGGAGCGCATGCCATCCGCCGCTATAGCAGGTCGGGCGCCTCCGCGTGCGTCCGCGACGTCCTGGAGGTGAGCCAACTCCAGCACATGGTGTTGCGCAACGGCGGCGGCGAGGTCCTGGAGGTGAGGCATCTCCAGACCAAGTTGAAGCCGGTGCTCGGTGGTCTCTCTAGATGCTTGCCATTTGGTGCCGAGGGTGACGGCCAATGAGACGACGAGGAGGACGACGCATGCTCCTCGTTCGTGCCTGCCATGTTCGCGGGTGCTGCCATGCCCCTGCGACGTTTCCACCTTCAACATCTTCGGCACCATTCCTTGTTGCCTTGGCTAAGGCCTATGTTTTCTCAGTTACACGCTATCAAATCCTCTTAGATTGACATCGATGCCTCTTGTTTCTTGGTTCTCAATTGATTTGAGTCTGATGTTGAATCGAATGCGTGTGCATGCACATGGTCTGAAGTTGCAAGAAGGCAAATGAGCATGCCCAATACATGTTCGATAAAATGTCTAAAAGAAGTTGAACTTACCCGCACAAAGGAGAGGTAACTATAACTAAGCCAAAACACTGAACCAAACAAAATCTAACCCCAACCAGGCTATAGGAAAGCAATCAACCAAACAGGTCATATTGGCTAGCTTGGGGCAGGCTAGAGCTGGTCTGGCTAAGTTTTTATAGCCAGACTCATCTAAAACGGAAACCAAACACACCCCTTCAAGAGGTGCTTCACCAACTCAAATCCGGTTTTACTTTTTCAAGTCAAACACTTCTAGACTCATTAGCGACTGCATGGAGCAGATCTAGAAAATCTCTACTAGAAGCTCTCAAGATATTGTGGAGCATTTCAAGAGGTGCTTCACCAACATAACGTTGAAGTTTTCAGATTTTGAAATTTAACTTTTATTTTTTTAAAACAACCATCAATAGATGCATATCAAGTTTATTGTCCTCTGCGAGATCTAAAACTGCATAGTTAAAAAGTTTTTGAATTGAGATTAGTTTGAGGCAAAAATATTCAATATTAGATTCTTAGAAATAACAAAAGACTAAGATTATTTTATCTTGTGTAACGGGGTGGTAGGTGGTATATATTTCATACTAAAAATACAGACTTGAGTCTTACTGCACGTTTTCTTTTGCACAAGTTAACAAATTTATGTTTTTTAAACACATTTTTGGTGGCAGTTAACTTAAGCATTAAACCATTAATTAGAGCTTGTCTAAGAGAATTGCTATCAAACTTGCTATTACTATTTTTAGCTAAAACTTTTGGAAACTAGACTCCAACAGACTAGCCAATGCATTTGCTATCTCATTTGACATGGCATCTCATGAGCCTCGCCAGCTAAATTTGGCTTGCCGACCTGTCTTGCTATCTTGGTGTATGTCAGGCTGGCACCTAGTTCCATGTTTGCATGTTCCAAATATCATTCCTTTCTTTTGGAGATATAGCTAGTTTGTTGGAATATGTTGAAGCATAGAGAAAGAATTTTTATGGGGTGAATAACTAAATAAAGATATAGAACATGAAATTTAGAATATCTCTTGAAGATCCGTTTATAGGGACAATTTTTAGAGGTGGCCGACTTAGTACAACAATCCCCTCAAGTAAATTCTAATGCGTCATTTCTACAAATCGATGGCAAATACGATTTTTTTTAAAAAAAATCACTGTTTCCAAAATCTTTTGTGTAATAGCGGTGATTTTTTCTTGTCAATTTGGTAAATTTTGGTCTTGAAAATTATGGGGACTATCTTATTAGCTTTTTTTAGATAATGGAAATTGTATTTCCGGCTTTAGTCATTCTCTTTCAAAAATGCATCGAGGCTAAATTATTACAACAAAAAACTAAAATAATAGAATTGATGCAAGGAAAAAATATCCCACCAAGGAACTCTAGTAGTTCTATACGACAAATGATTTGCTTCGTGATGTCGACTCCACAAGAGTATGATCACCAACGTCGAGACAATGTCGCCACATATATCCGTTAAACCTAATAAGGGTAGTGAAAGATCGTTGGACACCAACCACCCTGTAAGACATTGGATATTGTATTCTGTCAACAGCACGAAGCACCTGGTGTAATATGCAAAGAAGTCACCATCTCGTTGCCGGCACCAAGGCTGATAACCTAAGGAATCTTCTAAGAGCGACATCTCCAACGAGAAAATGATATCTGTAAACGCCATCATCGTCCCGCCAGAGAACTGGACATGAGTTTTCACCGGGGAAGATCCGCATCTCCAGCAAGGAAAGTGGCGCCCACAGGCGTCACCGCCATCGAAAGATGGTAGTACCGCCATTGCCCGCCAATTGCCGAACTGTTACTCCATTGATTGCCGCCTCCGTCTTGATTTGGCCATTATCGTATACTCCTAGTGTAAGGTCTAAATGGCTAGAGGGGGGTGAATAGCCTAATAAAATTTCTAGCAAGACCACTAAACAACTTGTTAGAAAACTAGGCGGCAATTGTGCAAAGCAAAAGCTTCCACTAGTCTATGCAAGCCTCCCTAACAAGTTTAGCAATTAGGCTACTCTAACAACACACAACCAACAACCGTGATAGCGTTACACAGTTAAGGCTCACGGTGAACCACAAGGCAGTTCTACTTTGCACAAAGGAAAGGCCGAGATAGCGCTACGCAATTAAGGCTCTCGATGAACAACAAGCAATTCTAGGAAAGTAATGCGCAAGAGGGGATTGGAAGTTTATACCGCCGCGTAGAGATGAAGATGGACAATCACCGTGCGAAGAAACCAATCACCTACAATCAAACACAAGGAGGTCGAAGCCTCGGCAATCACAAATCAACACACGATTTTTTATCGAGGTTCACTTGCTTCCCAGCAAGCTAGTTCTCGTTGTGGCGATACACTTGCTTGGTGAGGTGCCTGCTCAATTGGCTCTATGCCAAAGACCGCTACCGGGAGCCGCACCATCCACACAAGACAAGGATCCTCCAAGCCACGCGCAATCCACTAGAGTATCCTTTCACGAATCTCCCGCAGGGAAGGACCAAGAACCCCTAACAACCCATAGGTGTGGCCTCGAACAATCACCGAGTTGAGCTCAACACCACACGCTGCTCCAAACCGTCTACGGTGACGGGAATCACCGAAGAGTAACAAGAATCCGCAGCAAACTCGATGAACAAGTGCCTCTAGATGCAACTCTCAATGCTCGCACTTGAATCCTCACTCAATCTCACTCAAGAATGATCACTAAATCAAGAGATGAGTAGGAGAGGGAGTCTCTAACTCAAAGGATGCTCAAAGATGTGAAAATGGCGAAGATAGACCTCCCATGGCCGCCCACCACTCTATTTATAGAGCCACCACAAAATCCAACTGTTACCTTGCTCGGGGGGGCGGTTTACATGCGCTGGACGCGCCAGTTCACCACTGGCAGGTGACCGTTGCTTTTGAATCCAGTGACACATCAGTGCCCGGCCAGTGCAAACACTGAGCGTCCAGTGCCCGCGCGGCGCCGAGACCCGCTCTGGGTAGCGTCCGGCCCGTGCACGCCATGGCCCAGCAGCCGGCCCAGCTCCTCCACGCACCGGACGGGTCCGGCCCTCCTGGCCCGCGTCCGGCCGCAGCGTCCGACGCCGAGCAGCTCTGCAGGAGTCCATGTGTCGCGTCTGGCGCGCAACAGGCGCATCCGACGCCTTGCAGCAGCCTCATCCGACGCACACAGGAGACCACCAAGACATTGTTTCGTCATCGTCGTCGCGCCATCGTCGATCCAAAGTCCAAACCTCTTGCCTTGGGTGCCAACTCCAACAGTGTAGACCTCTTCTCAAGCACCGGAGTTAGCATATCATCACATGAAAACGTCGACAAGAGTTAGCACTCTAGTTAGCCTCTCATGCATCATGCAAAGTCACATCTAGAGGTATTTTGGACCGCGAGTCAATCGTGGATTCCCCTCTTGATAGTCGGTTATCGATCCTAAATGTGATCACACTCTCTATAGTGTCTCGATCACCGAAAGAGGAAAACCCTATCTCTTGATACCTTTGTCTTGAACCTCGGAGCTTGATCATCACAATGTCCAAGTCCATCACCAAGTCCTAGGCATCTCGACCATGTTGCTATGTGTCTAGTCACACTTAGATCAAAGCATTAGTAATATTGAGCGTCATTAATTACCAAAACCAAACCGGAGCTTTCACCTAGGCCGGCTGCCACCATTGCACAAGTAAGGGCGTTGATGCCTAGTCACGTGACGGCTTTGGCTCCGCCGAACCCGCCTTCGGCGGCGGCGCGATGAGACGCTGACTGAGTCGCGTGGAGGCCGATCCGATTTTTGCTGACTCCACCAGATCAGGTCGCGAAGTGCCAAATCGGACGAGCCACAAACGGATCTGCCACCCACGCAGGCAAGGGCCATCGCCGGCCGCCCAGCTTCGCTCCTCTTCCGTCGTGCTAGAGACAGGGCGTTGCCGAGGCAAGGCCCTGCCTCCACCATCCTCATTTGCCGCCCGGGCCTCCCGGTGGCGCGTTGTAGGGTCGAGATGGCGGACTAGAGGGGGGTGAATAGTCCTTTCTAAAAATAATTGCGTAGGCTAGACAATATGAATGTGGAGTTAAAACTATCGGTCTAGCCAAGACTACACCCCTCTATCTATAACTCTAGAAGCACCTTATTTGAGAGATTCTAAACAAGAATATAAGGTGCTAGGCTAGGAAGTGCTCTCCTACAAAACTCTAGTTAGCAAGGTCACACAAACCTATGCGACTAGTACTCAAGCAACCGGGAAGCTCCTACACATACTAGTGATGCAAAGCACTAAGCTCCTAAAATCACTAGCAAAGCTACACAAGATAAATAAATACTAAAGTAACTACACAAGCACAATATATATATAAATGTAAATACAAAGCTTGTGTATGGAAATTGCAAACCACCGAGAATAGTAGACAATGTTGACACAGTGAATTTTACCGAGGTTCACTTAGTTGCCACCAAAGCTACGTCCTCTTGTGTCGACCAACACCTCAGTGGTTCCTCCAGTATTTGGCGCTCCACGCCAATGCCCCTCAAGGCACGCCTCCGCAAAGGCACCGCGAGCAAACCCACACACAAGTGCGGTAACTCAATGACACGAACAATCCACTAGAGTTGGAATTTGGCACTCCGCCGGGGAACCACAACAACCCCTCACAAATTCTCCTCCGAAGCACCGCACAATCTCCTTTGCGTACTTTACGGAGTCACAATCCACCAACCGTCTAGGTTGTGGCAATCACCAAGAGTAACAAGAAATCTCCAATTGCAATCAACACCTAGTGCCACAAATATGAATCACAAATGCATATAGTCCCAATCCCCTCTCAAATTAGCCCTAGGCTTGAGATGAAAACAAAGGGGAGGACGTGGATCATCAACCTCTCAACCACACCCACATAGGACACCCAATCTCTCTTCGAATTTCCAGCTCAAAACTTAGAGAGAACAGGGAGGAGGAAGAACCCTAGCTCTCTCTCTAAAAAAAGGAATGCGGAGAGATGCTCACTGTACTCACCGAGGTAAAGGAGCAGAGGACCCGCTCAATCCTTTTAGAAGCAGCAGCTGGCCGGCGGCACAGCCAACGATCGGGAGCCACAGGCTCCCACGCGCTTCCCTCGGTCCTCTCTGCAGATCGCCAACGGGAGGGAACCGGGAACCGCTCCTCACTATTTGTCTTTCTCTGTCTCGCTCAGCTTCTGTCCCCGTCAACCAGAGAAACGGCGGCGTCCTCTGTCCATCAAAGTGGATCCTTCGATCAAACCAGTAGGCAGCGGCAACAAGGCCACTTGGGCCAGGGAGGCGTCAGTGTCTTCATTTTCCTTGGCAGAATGGATCAGGCAATCCGGCGGCCCAGCAGCGCAAAAACCAGCGGCCCACGACAGCATTAGCACCTAAGCAGGCCGGCCTGGCAGCCGAGCGGCGTGGCCCAGCAGCTGGCGAAGCAGCCAGAAGGCGGCACCAGCTCATCCACTCGTGAGGGCAGCATGCAAGTGGGACCCTTCCTCTGACACCGAAGTCAACAGGGGAGCCCACGAGCTCTGTCCCCTGGCCATGCATGGTCGACTTCTCATCATGCCAAAAGAAGATGAGCCGCCAGCTATTTATCTTGATAAAATGCATGCACCTCGGCCAAACAACATGTGTGAGCCCAGCTTCTATTTTTAGACCACCAAAAATAGCAGCAGCAGATGCAGCCGCTACAGCTCTTCCCATTTGGTCAACACGGCCACCTGCAACATGCAATCAAGCCAGAGCTGCTCCCTCCATTCAATCGAGCTGTGTAGCAATCCATTTTTCTTCTCGACATGCAAGAGCTTCAAAGCGGCAGCTAGGCCTCCTGCCAATCTTCACATGCACACGTGACTAACAAAGGCAGGCATGCACGGCCCCCTATCCTTTTCATATCAGAATCAAACAGGAAGCAAGTCATATGCTCCTTTTACTCCTAAACCTTCAACAAATCTCAATCCAAAGTATTTGCTATCTCATTCCAAAAAATGACCAAACCACTTTAGCACTTGAGATATCTTTCTCCAAGACTTTTTCAAGGGAATGTCTCAACCATCTCATAAACTACTAAACCCCACATCACTGACCATATGCAAATGCAAATGAGACTCAATTTAGCGGCACTAGATAACCGGTGCAATTAAAAGACTTCCGCTCTTTATAGTACGGTTATCGAACCTAAATCCGGTCATGCACTTCTCTACTCAACTTAGACCGGTGAAATGAAATGCCCTACAAATATACTTTTGCCTTGCGCATTCCATTTCATCGTCGTCGATGTTGATACAACTCATGCACCAACCAATCAAGAATGATATGATCCACTTCATATCATCACTTGATCATATTGGTCCATCGATCTTGATGTCACTTGCTCTTCACCGTTGCGTTGGTCCATCGGCGAAAAGTTATCACTCAACTTGCCCTTCACACTTGCAACCGGTCCGTCTAGCCAAGTCTTGTCTTGATCTTCTCCACCTTGATCAAATGACTCCATGTCATGTCACATATGAAATTATGTTCCTTCATCTCAATTGTACCTATATGGACTAATCTCCTGTGCATCTCACATAAACACATAGTTACCAAAACCAAACAAGGACCTTTCACGTGCTCCGGTGGCGGCGAGGTGGAGAGAAAGGGATGGGGTGAGGTGGCGGCGGCAGCTAGGGTCTCGCTCCGAGCCGCCCACGTGAGGGCGACGCGAGCGATTGTCTTATTAGCTAATCATAATTAAGATAATGTATTGGAGCAGTTGATGCGACCTCCACTTCAATCCACACGAGATGATCTAGAGAAAATAGAAAATCCTAAATTTCTTACTAAAGACCATCGTGTCATCACTCGTGTAAAGTCTAATGTCGTTGGCAAAAATCATTATTTGAAATGTGCGCTTAGGCGTGTTCTAAAAAAATCATTATTAGGTCTATAAGAAATTACCAGCGTTTGCAATTATAAAAATAAAATAAAGTAACTTCTAAATCTCTGCATCTAAACTTCTTACCAACGCTTAATAAAAGATAGTCTAAAGAAAACACCTATATAAGTAAGTTGTTTTAGGGGGATGCATCCGTAACTAAGATACACACCTATGTTATTATAAAGATATTTAATTTTTTTTTTTTTTAAGTGAGTGAATTATGAAGATAATTTAAGGAAACTCCTAAATCTTTATTTAAATTGATCACATTTACCACCATAAAATATAACCTAAGATAACCCCAAAAATTATATAATTAATATTTGTAGTTATTTAAGCTTACTATTAGTAACTACATTCCATAATAAATCAACCACGTTAATTCTCACGGACACGCTAAGAAAATAAATACTAAAAATTCTCAATTTAATCGAAAACATCCAACCATCAAATCAAAAGACTAGCAACCATGCTAGAGCGGAGCGGTACTTGATCAAGGCGCTAGCAGTGGTCGCAGCGGCGTGGTCATCCGCAACCAGGGTAGAGCGGTACTGGGGGGCGGCAGCGAGATGGTTTGATGATGTTGATGACGCCCTGACTGCGGAAGCTTGAGCTGGCAAGGAGGGTCTCGAGCTGGCGCTAGAACTTGGGTTGGACAAGGTCACTCTCGAAGTTGATTGCTAGGGTCTTGCCAACCTCCTAAAGGACCCAATGGCGATGCGGTCCTCTATAGGTGGCCTCTGTTTTGATATCATAGAGCTGGGGAAGAATTTTCCAGAGTTTTGTATGAGTTGGGTGCGTAGGGATGGAAACACCGTGGCATATGTGTGCGCATCCATGGTTTCGGCACTCGAACGTTCATTTTTTGGCTTGATGTAATTCCGATTTGGCTATATGAGCTAGCAACCGCAGACTATAATCCTTCGAGAATTAATGAAATTAAGCTCTATGTTCTCAAATAAAAAGACTAGCAATTTATAACAGTAAGATTTATTTTGTTTTGTATAATGCGTTATATATTATAGATAAAACGATAGTCCAAAATCTTATTGTTGGGGAAAAGAAAAAAAGTCAGCCTCACGTGGAGAGAATCTCAAGCAGCAACTAACATCACGTTTTACTTTGACCAGCCATGTTCAAACGTACACCTACATATGGGAGCCCACCAACTATCTTTCACTTGGTTAACTATTTCTTGACGTTAATGATCGTAGATATCACGTTCATTAACCTATTAAACAAAAAAACCAGATTAAACAAAAATCTCGGCCGGCCACGTTCGCAATATACGTTAAAAGGTACAACTATCCTATGGGGCCTTCACTTGGTTAATTATTTTTTGGTGCTATTGTTTGGCCATATCACGTTCATTAACCTATTTATAAACCAAAAATTCATATTGAATTTTGGTTAAAAAATCATATTGAACGCTCATCTATTAACAAAATATGACGACAAACACTCCAAGGAACAACTTACATGTGTGTGAGGATGGAGTTATTTTATATATAAAAAATAAAGATAAGACAATTTTTATCAACAACTATGAAGAAATGGGAATCCATCTGTTCGGAAATAATTTTTTTTTCATCATAGCTTCCATGCACATTTTGAGAAAATGCAACGGCTTGCCCCTAGCCATTGTTAATATTGCCGCAGCCTGGATGAACAAGACATCCCCAGCTTCTGCACTGAAGGATTTTGAACTGGACACACAATCCAACAAGTCATTGTACCTACATGGAATGAAGGAAATATTAGATCGGAGTTACAATGATATTCAGCCACAACTGAAGACATGTCTTCTGTACCTAAGCATATTCCCAGAGAAGTATGAGATCAGAAGACAGCGATTGATAAGGCGTTGGATTGCAGAAGGATTTATTGATGAAGAGCATGGGGTAGACAAGGAAGAAACAGCCAAGAAATGCTTCGATGAGCTTATCGACAGGAATCTGATCGAGCCAGTGCAAGTAGACTATGATGGCAACGCAAGGAGTTGCAGAGTTCACCCAATAATACTCTGTTACATTGTGTGCAAGTCCATGGAAGAGAACTTTGTCACCCTGGTACATCCTGGTGCTGGTGGACGACTAGATGATCACACACCCAGTAACAACAGCGCCATTCGCTGGCTATCCGTGCAGTGCAAAGCTAATAATGAGGAGGATCAGAGGCATGGCATGGCAGCACAGACGAAGGAATCTGCTGGCCTATCACATACCCGGTCACTCAGTGTATTCGGTGAAGTAGGTGCCATGCCCCAGCTTAAAAAGATGGAGATGCTGCGTGTTCTGGACCTGGAAGACTGTCCGGGTTCACTGGACCCATCCATTGACGTGCTTCCAATGCTGTTTCTGCTGAGATACTTGAGCCTCAGGGGCACCGATGTCAGTAGGCTCCCACCAAAAATTGGTTCGCTCCGTCACTTGGAAACCATTGACATAAGGTCCACAAGGATACAAGAACTGCCTCCAAGTATCGTCGACCTGCACAAGCTAGTGCACTTGCTTGCCGGGATGATCTCATTGCCTCGTGGGGTGGGGAAGCTGAGGGCGCTTCGGACTCTGTCGCTTGCTGATATCGTGAGGAGCACTGCCAGTGCCGTGCAGGAGCTTGCCCATCTCAAAAACCTGATGGAGCTCACCATATTTTGCTCCCAGGAATACAAGGTTAACCTGCTCCCCGTCCTCCAGAAGCTCGCAGGTCACCGACTCCATTCTCTGATTGTTGCCAGCAGTGGCAGTAGTAGTTGCTGGATGGAGCCATCGCACTCGTTGCCTACTCCACCAAGGTATTCGCTTCAATGGTTCAAGATAGATGGAAGAACTGTGCTCGCCGACGCCATCCCAAAGTTTGTTATTCCGAGCAGCTGTGTTAACCTCGTCGAGATGAACATCAACTTCCAGAAATTCAGCGCCGAAGATCTCAGTGTCCTCGAAAGCATAGCCAGCCTATTGAGGCTCTGTTTATGTATCATATCCGTCGAACAAGAGCAACTTACGTTCCACGGGTTCCCAAGCCTCAAGGAGCTGTGCTTCCGGTGCAGAAATTTGCCATCGCTAAGCTTCAGCGCTGGTGCCCTGCCAATGCTTAAACAACTCGAGCTAAACTTCCAGGAGTGCTCTTCCTCTTGGTCACAAGAACCGACTGTGTCTGGGCTCGAGTATTTGCCGAGCCTGATGCATGCTGTCGTCGCCTTCCCTCATGAGGATGTAGGCACCAAGGTTGTAGCTGATGTCAGGAAAGCTGCACTGGTGCACCTAAACATCCCGACGTTGTTGTGAAAACCGGCAAGGAAGTTTCTTCAGTAGGCGATACTGAATTCGAAGAGCTCCATACGGTAAATGCTCTGCCTCAGTAAATTAAATTGACAACAGTTTTGTCAAAAAAAAATTATTGTTGACAAGAAGATATTTGATCTAATTTACTTCTGAATCACGTACCTCAGCCATATCCTAAATTTGCACCTAATTAAATTACAAATTTCTATCGTTATGAAAAATAATTAGTAGCTTCGTAATCTATACTTAAATTATCCTCTTTAAACATTATGAATACAACCTCTAAATTTCCATATGCTTAATTATTAGTCACCTATGCTATTATGAAAAACAATACAAAGAACCATTAAATCCATATCTTGACTTTCAACATTGGCTATTATTAAAAACAAATTCATAATTCAGTAATTTGTATCTAAATTAGCCATTTGCACCATTATGGAACAAACGAATTGAAGATTAACAAAAAAAAACTATGTTTTAAAAACTGTTAACCATGAAAGAGCATATAGGCTAATGGACTAGCTAGCAACAAAAAAACCATGCCGCTTTTTTTGGAAAATAAAGGAAAACAAATAGTTATTTAATTCAAATCACAATATTCATGCCTTTTAAGTTTTAAGTACTCCTTTAGGAATATGAAAAAGGAGAACATAAACATAGGCAAACTAGATAAAGCCAAGATAATTAACAGTTTAACACCAACCTGCCTCCGGTTGATAACAGTTCACCCTTGTGGGTGCTAAGTTTTTTTTTTTTTTTTTTTTTGGGAGAATCTTGACAATTCTAGCTTGAACACTTCGTTTAAGATCAAGTTCATGTTGACTAAGAAGTTGAGATGCTGCTTTCTTGTCAACCTTATTTGCAGTTCTAAACAGTTCTTTGTTTTCCTTTCTTGTAACTCTCACTTATTCCCTCCGTCTGAAATAAAAAACATTCTAGCCTTTGCGAGGTGTCCATAAATATAGTGTATTTGAGGAACAACAAGATAATTTTTATTAAATATAGTCCCTCGATATAGTATGACGGATGAAACTGATTCAATGCTTACCATATTTTCTATAGGAAATTTAGATTGCATCCTTTAATTATGCGAAACAGGATTAGATTTGAATAAATTAGGAAGCAAAGTGAGGGGTAATTATGCCTATTGTCCTCTCTCTTATTTTGTCTAAGAATAGCCACAATGCCTTGTATTCCAGGACAGGGAGAAAATTCTTAGCCAGTCAATTCTCAAAATAAAAACATCTTCTTAGGAACTGCTGCACGATTCTAATTTTATTTTGCCATTTCTATATAGAGGTGGATCTTTTCCTTTTCTCTCGCTCTTCCAAATCTTAGCCGCCATGCAAAAAAAAAAACCTCAGGTCAAAGCCAAAAAAAAGTCAAATTTAAACATTTAGGTCGACCGAACTTGGTTCCTTTTTCACCAGAGCATTGTAACAATGGCGCCTAATCAGAAATTTCTCTATTCAAGGCATTAACTGCGACTAGAGGAAAAATTTGTCACATTTTTTACTATATTTCTGTCCATAATTTTAAAAGTTTAGCACATTCCTAGAAGGGTCCTGCTAGCGATAGAACGTTCTATATGTAGAACGGCAACGCTAGCAGGGCCCGGCTTCCCACTTCCTTCCCACGGCGCTCGCCCCGCCCCAACTCCCCGAATGCAACACACACAGACCCCCATCCCCCGTACTCCTCCCCAACAAACACACGGAGCATCCGAGCCCCCACCCCCTCCCGCCGTCCCGCAAGGGCCAATCTGCTCCGTCTCGCTCCCCATTGCCGCCTAGGAGCCCAAAACATCACCGGCCAATCACCAAACATCGCCGAACAAACCGATGAAAAAAACAGTGAAACAAATTAAGATCAAGAATTGAAACACACATGGCATAAGATTTGAAACACAACAAAAACCTCGAGCACACAGTATGGACGAGAGCACGGTGGCATGCGTATGGGAACGAGGCTGATTGAAACAAGTGGTAAACATGTACCGAAACATTAAACTGTTCATATCTGAATCAACATGAACACACAAAAAGCCAAAAAAACTAGACGCCGATGTGAAACAAATTGCTCAAAGAAGTTGAAACAACATTCATGTTGCCCTCGAAACACAAGAAGAACCTAACTGAAACATCAAAAAAAGCATCGACTTGCTACCTAAAAAAATCCATGAAACATCAGCTTGTCACCTAATCCACCATCGGTTTGTGACGAACTGAAACATCCAAAATACAGAGCACACACAGAGTAGGGAGGGGGAGAAAAAAATCTCAGGTCCAGAATACAGGACCCAAATCCGCGTGAGGAGCGGGAAATAACATGACCCAATTCCGCGTGAGGAGCGGGAAATAACATGAGCAGGGGAGAGGAGAAAAGAAGGAGCTTAGATCTGGTGAGCTCGCGGGAGCTCCGAGCTAGTCCTGCCATGGCTCTCCTCTCCACCAAGCCACCGCATCCTCTCCCCCGTGGCCAGCGGCCCCCATGGGGCACACCAGTGAGGGATGCGCCAGGGCCCCGCCAGATCAAGCGGATCCACGGCCGGCAGCGCCGGATCCATGGCCGCCACCGTGCAAGGTCCTAGATGGCTAGAGGGGGGGTGAATAGCCTATAAAAAATTTCTACAAACTCACTAAGCAAACTTCGTTAGATACACAAACGGCGGAAAGCAAGTTTTGCTTAGCCTACTAGATGTTGCAAGCCTCCTATCCAAACAATTCTAGTAGGTGATCACTAGCACACACAATAGCTACCACTAGTGATCAAGAGTTCTACCCACTAGTGATCCAAGCTTTCAACTAGCATCACATTGGAGATACTCATGTCATTTGATATTGCAATCTTGCCCAAACCAACAACCTTGCCTTTCTTGTTATTGCCAAAGTAATTGACTCAATGCCACTATCATTCTTCTCAATTGAATCAAACATTCTTGATGTACGGTCATGTGTTGAGAACACCCACTATCAATAATCCAATGCCTTCCTCCGGCTTTATAATTCACCTACAAGCAAATCAATGAAGCTTAGGTACCCATTTTTGCTTGGGTCCTTGTAGGTTAGTGACTAAGCTCTTTGGTACCCAAATAGCCTTCTTCTTTGGGCCAACAATGGGTGTACCAACAAACTTAGCTTGCACACCTTTCACACCCTTGGTAAGTACATAACAAGAATCAAAAGGTATAGCATTGTCAAGTTTCTTGTTTTGTTGCTTCTTGTTGCAATTTTGCTCTAGGTGCCCAACTTGCTTGCATCTATAGCAAAACCAACCATTGCTCTTCACAAAGCTAGGCTTTGGAGTTGCAAAGGCCGACTTGCCCTTCTTGGGGGTATATCCCAATCCCTCTTTGTTAAGAGAGAACCTTTGGCTACCCAAGCACTTTAGCAAGCGGGCCTCACCACCATAGGCTTTGCCTAAGGCATGAGTGAGCTCATCCACCTCCTTCTTGAGAGTCTCATTCTCAACCATAAGTGTAGCATCACAAGTGAAGCCATCACTAGTAGTAGAGGTAGAGTCGGTGGTGGTGGTGGATGATGTACAAGAAGGGTTAGCATTTGTCATGATGATAGGTTGATAAAATGACTCATCAATGATGTCACAAGTAAGGCCTATGTCACATGATGCAATCACCACTTTCTTTGCTTGTTGCTCAAGTAGAAGTGAGTGAGCTTCTTTAAGCTTAGAATGAGCATCACCAAGCTTCTCATGGTCTTCCACTAGACACTCATGAGTGGTCATAAGCTCACCTAGGGCTTTCTCAAGTATTGCTACTTTCATTGAAAGCTTCTTGCACTCCTTTTCCTTGGCAATAGCTATATCTCTAGACATTCCAATGTAGTAGATTAGATCTAGATAAGAGTTAGGGAGAGCGGAGCTACGCTCCGGTTCCGAGAAGTCTTCGAGATTTGGTATGTCTTTGTATCTACTCTTTGTAAGACTTATGCTTTAATATATTTATCTTCTCTATTTACTTTCATGCCTATCTTGTGATTGTTAGTATAGTAGTTATGCTTTAGTATGGGATCTTCGCCGCATCGAGTGCTCTAGTTATCCTAGGTAATTAGAGTAGTAATTGATAGTGTAGACATGGCGTCTAGACTAGAGGTTACCTGAGATTGCACCCAATCCTCGGATTGTTGTGGTAGCCCCAGGATCGTGGACAGTCCGATGGCCGTCGTATTCCACCTCGTTCGGGTTGGTGTTTGTAGGACCGTAGTCGGAGCTTCCTAGCCCCTTCTCATCCATTTCGTGGCTAGTGTTACGATGTCCCGAAGTGCTATTGTATGATTGCTATATCTAACCATCCCCCGTTATCATAGAACCGAGTAATAGAGAAGTATATAGGAACCTTAATCTCTCCCGTTGTCCTCTCAATCTAGCTAGCTACTCATTTATCATAGAATTCTCATGTGTGCTTTATTATTACCTTACATATATATATCATTTACCCCTGCTTTAGTCTAGTTGGTTTACTAAGTTAGTAGATACATGATGGTGAGTTATCGATTCTTTAACCCTTGCTTCCCCGTGGTAAAATATAAATAACGATACCCGGATACTCCCGGTAAAATGCTACAATGGTAAGTTACGCAGCTTGCGGAATCCTTCATATTTTAGTTGCACTTAATTTATACCAACAAGCATTTTTGGCGCCATTGCCGGGAAGCAATCGGTGTTAAGTTTTTGATAATGATCTTGATGTCTCGCTAATTTAGTGTATCACTAGCTTTAGTAGGATTACCCCTTGTTCTCGTTGAGTGTGGAATGACAGACAAAAGATGTCGTTTCGACCTTCCGACAAGCTTCCACAAGACATTGAAGAGCCCGGGGTCCCTCAACATTCAACTGAGCCCCGCCATCTCACAGTTTGTGTATACATATATATTATTCTAACCATGTGCAGATTGGAGAAAATGTCGTCGTCACAATAAGTGATGAACATAGATGCCGCAACACTACTCACAAATTTCATCCTGTGAGTCATGGTAAGTATGATCAAGAACGGTGAGATAGTCTTGCTCATGGACTTTAAAATTATGAGTAGTTATCTTTTAAATTCTTGCACCTCACTACATGTTTACTTTTAAGAATTCATGCATCCACTCCACTCTTTTATGTTTGCTCATCCATTGCATGTTTAGTTTCTTGCATTCATTCATACGTTTTGGATCTAAAAAGAAAAAAAATTCCACCATGATCATGCTCTTTCATCTCTGCGCATCCCTTTTATTATAAAAAGATAAAAATATTTCTTGTGATCCTGTTAGAAGACATTTGAGTTAAGGCAGTTCTAGACAACCAAGGCTTAGAGGTTTTTATCACTAATGCTTAATCAGTTCCACAAGCTTTGTTGTCTATTTGAGCTTCATAGAACATAAAGGATCAAGAAGAGCTAACAGACAGAAGGATGTCCAGTCTCCTTTCGAAGTGCTGCCCTCAACAGTTGAACGCTGTCTCCAACAGCAACTATCCACGAAACTCCAGGAAGACTAGAACTCCTTCACTGTCTGTCAGCAATATTCGCAGACTATGTCAACATCTAGCTTGGGGGAGAGCATCCTGTACCAAGCTAAGTGTTTCCAACTTATCTATTTTATGCCTTGTTAGAGTGTGCTTTGTTAAAACAACTAAAAAAGATGCATAACCATAGAAACCCGTAAAGATTTCCTTATTTATCTTATGGAGAGCTCTTGCAACTTTGTCTTTAAGTTATCCCGTAGAATAAACTCTACATGGAGATGATGAATAGTTGCTCGCCGTAATTCCTTTCAAGTACCTAGTTTTCAACCTTGCACCCTCCCGAGTTTTGGACACAACCGTTTAGATTTGAGATTTGCTCGAACATCGAAACTTGTGGGTAGCAAACACTTGATCTAAGTCTAGGTGGTTGATGGGTATGATATGGGAAAGTTTTGAACCGGGCGTCCATCTTGTTCCTAGAGATACTAGAGTTACCTGAGAATTTATCTTTGAAAACATTAAATTTCTGCATGATGAGTTCCTTTATGATGAGAGTTCAAATTCCTACCACAACCATATATCCATGCTTACTAGATTAGGAAAACCCATATATTTATATAGATCATATTATAGGCTTGAGTATAGTCTTTGTAGGCATTGAGTGTGGTTATCTTGTGGACCCATAAGGAATTAGTCATGCGCTTAAAAGTCATTACTATGTGCTCTCCATCCATTGATCTATGCTACTTAAATCCTCGAAGCATGCACCCATTTATAAATACTACATTCATTCTATGCTACTTCGTCCCTAGAAGTACCACCCACATATAGATCCACATCCATCACATATTGTGCTCTGGAGGTATGCACCTATGCTGCTCCTACCCTGGGAGTACGCATTCCCCCATATATTGTGCTGTCTCTACCCTGGAGATACGCACTTATGCTGCTCCTACCCTAAGAGTATGCATCCATCCATCCATCCATCCATCCATCCATCAACATATACATATGCCACTCATTTCATTCCATCCGGAAAAGTTCTACTTCTATCACGGGAGTGAACGTCTAGAAATAATCATCGTCATCCCATTTGCCTACATAAAAGCTCCGGTCATTATCATTTCAAGTTATACACTCCCCGTTGCTAAAGTTTCATTTTCGGAGATTGGTTGCTCTAAAAAAAGAGAGAAAAAAAGAAAGAAAAAAAGAAGAAAAGAAAGAAAAGAAAAGAGTAGCCAAGTCCTTCCTTTCAAGAAGTTTCAAAGGTTTCCGAATAAAGGAGTCATGTTATCCCCAAAGGAGCAAGTGTAGAAGTAGATGTTCTCCAAGTGATCACCCCTCATAATCATTTCCTTATCATTATCATCTTATCATCCATCCCATCTTCTCATTCACATGCACATATGACTTTATTATTATTTTAGTTTCTATTGGATCCATGTCTTAACCTGTGCAATATATGCAAGTGAGTTTGAGTGTCTCCCACCTATAGCTCCATATAAGCCTATTAGAAGTAGGGTGAGAGAGGAAGGCAACCTCACTATGCCTTAATTCCACAAATACCACATATTAAAAGAGAGAAGAGAGAGGCATGTGGAGAGGATCCAAAAATACCACAAATGAGAGATTCGAAAGGTTCATACAAGGAACTCTCGAGTTTTATTTGAAAATCTTGCAAAAACTCAAGGACCTAATAGTTGATCAAAGAGCGAGAAACTTGGGGGCTTGACTTCGGCCGTTCTGTCTTTCAACTACTCAAGACCCAAGTGACGGTTACAAGCCCCATGGTGAAAGGTAATATGAGTAAGTTTGAGTCGAATAGTTCACTCTAATCCGGAGGAGAGTTCTTGTTTGAACGCATGTGTACTTTTGAGGCGTGAAAGTATTGTAGCAACTCCCGATCCATCAGAAGTTTATCTTTGCTCGAGACGAGCAAAAGGTAAGCTTGGGGGAGTTGTTGACGGTCGTTAAGTGCCAATTTTTACCGTCAACTAAACATGAGAAAGGACTAAAATATGTTCACCAACTAGATATAGGGGTTATGCGATAGAATTCCACGAGTTTTGGTGAATGTACATTTACAAGGGGTGTCGGTAGAAAAGCCCAAGGAAGGCCCACATGTCGGGTTTACATAGAGATAATCGGGAACCGGTGAAAATTCATGTCTGGAAGGTTCGAGAAGGCTACGGACCAAACGGGGCCGAGCGGGCTCGGTGGAGGAGTCGGCCGACTCCTACCTTACCCCAGCGGCCAGGCTGGCCATTCAGCCAATCGGCATCGGCCTCGCGGATCCTTGTTCCACCGCCTTTGAGGATGAATAATAATCATCCGTTTAGGTCGGTTTGATCAGGGCTGCGGTGCATCTAAAGGGGGCTATATAAATAGGGCCCCTGGCCCTGGAGGAGGCATCCCTTAAACCCTAATTCATTATCTCCCGTGGGATCGGAGTTAATAGGGCGTCCCTTGAATGGATGACTTCTCTTCTCTAGAAAATTAGAGCTAGACATTCCAATGTAGTAGATTAGATCTAGATAAGAGTTAGGGAGAGCGGAGCTCGCTCCGGTTCTGGAGAAGTCTTCGGAGATTTGGTATGTCTTTGTATCTACTCTTTGTAAGACTTATGCTTTAATATATTTATCTTCTCTATTTACTTTCATGCCTATCTTGTGATTGTTAGTATAGTAGTTATGCTTTAGTATGGGATCTTCGCTCGCATCGAGTGCTCTAGTTATCCTAGGTAATTAGAGTAGTAATTGATAGTGTAGACATGAATAGACTAGAGGTTACGAGTGCACCCAATCCCACGCGGATTGTTGTGGTAGCCCGAGGGATCGTGACAGTCTGATGGCGTCGTATTCCACCTCATTCGGGTTGGTGTTTGTAGGGCCGTGGTCGGAGCTTCCTAGCCCCTTCTCATCCATTACGTGGCTAGTGTTACGATGTCCCGAAGTGCTATTGTATGATTGCTATATCTAACCATCCTGATTTATCATAGAACCGGAGTAATAGAGAAGTATATAGGAACCTTAATCTCTCTAGTTGTCCTCTCAATCTAGCTAGCTACTCATTTATCATAGAATTCTCATGTGCTTTATTATTACCTTACATATATATATCATTTACCCCTGCTTTAGTCTAGTTGGTTTACTAAGTTAGTAGATACATGATGGTGAGTTGCTTCTTTAACCCTTGCTTCCCTGTGGTAAAATATAAATAACGATACACGGATACTCAGTAAAATGCTACAATGGTAAGGTTACGTAAACTGCGGAATCCTTCATATTTTAGTTGCACTTAATTTATACCAACACTATCATCATATTGTACCTTTGTTTCCTTGGCCATGAAGCATGATGGTGATGTGGAGAATAATGAAGACTTCTTGTTGATAGCGATGGAAGCCATAGCCTTGTTGCTTGAATCTTCATCTTCATCATCATTGTCCTCTCCCAAGTGACCACAAATGCCATTCTTGCCCTTCTTGAGTGTCATCTTGGCCTCATGCTTCTTCTTCTCAAACTTGCCCTTGTTGTAGATTTCTTCTTCTCATATGGGCATTTGCTTGTAGATGCTCGGTGCTATCACAATTGAAGCACTTTCTTGGTAACTCTTGCTTCTTGAAGTTGTTTCTCTTGAAGCCTCTTCTCTTGATGAACATGTGTCCCATCTTCTTCACCACAAGAGCAAGTGCCTCATCATCAATCTCAAAGTCACCATCTTTCTCTGATTGGTTTCTTCTTCTTCAAAGATTGGTGCTTTGCCCTTGGAGATGTGGCTTGGAGATGCCACGGTCTTCTTCTTCTTCTCCTCTTCCTATTCTCGTCATCTTGATCAAATTTGTCATATGTCAAGACTTCACCAAGCAAATCATTTGGCTTCTTATTTTCAAGCCCGTCTCTTTCTAGTTAGCTTCACATCTTGAAGCTCTTTGGCAAGCATATCAAGAACTTGTGACAAAAATCTTCATCTTTTGTCTTGTGTCCCAAACTCTTGAGATCATTCACAATCACTTGCAAGCGATGAAACATTTCAATGATTGTTTCATCCTTCTTCTTGAAGTTCTCCGAACTCACTCTTGAGCCCATATAGCTTGGCACTCTTCACAACCTTGGTGCCCTCATATGTCTCACCCAACCTTGTCCATACTTCACTAGCAAGTTCCAAATCCTTGATCCCCTCAAACACCTTTGTATCAATGCCATTATATAGGGTGTTGAGAGCCATTCTATTGCATGTGATGTTGGCTTTATCTTCATCGGTGGATGATCATTATCAAGAATAGCATAGTCGTGCAATGTGACTTGCAAGACTCTCTTTGTATTGAACCAAGATACATGATCATTTTTTCTCTTCCAATGATCAAAGGAACTAACTCCATCAAACATAGGCGGTTTGCCTAACATGGTTGAACACAATTTGAGCCATCTTAACATGCCGTAGGATGTTAAGCCTTGCACTAAAACGGTGACCTAAGAAACAGTACCACTTGTAAGGTCCTAGATGGCTAGAGGGGGTGAATAGCCTATAAAGAATTTCTACAAACTCACTAAGCAAATTTCGATTAGATCTGTGACACAAACGGAAAGCAAGTTTTGCTTAGCCTAGTAGATGTTACCAAGCCTCTATCCAAACAATTCTAGTAGGTGATCACTAGCACACACAATAGCTACCGCTAGTGATCAAGAAAGTTCTACGGGTTTAGTCTACACAGAAAGTGGTTCTAGGCCAGGCCACACAAGCAATTCTACCCGGGATTTAGTCTACACCAAGAAGTGATTCCCGACCGACCACACAAGCAATTCTGCTTTGCAAGAATGTAAACGAAGTAATACAAGAGGGTAGGAGCTTGTTATATACCAGCGTAGAGTCGAGGTTGTCAATCACCAAAGAGATGAACAATCAATCAATCGGCAACACACAATCGGAGACCAATCACGGGAACAAAGATGAACACAATTGTTTTTGTTCACTAGGTGTTCATGGGCACCATAGCATTGACTAGTCACCGGTTGTGTCGACCAACACCTAGATGGTTCTTGATGTGACCCTCAAGTCAGCAGCACCGAGAAGCTCGCCCGCAGTACCGCATGACACCACTCTCCAGCGAGGTACTCAACGACACGCGCAATCCACTAGGATGCTCTTCGTGATCCCCACGAGGTGAGCTCGAACCTCTCTGCAAGCCGGAGGTGGCCGAGAACAAACACCTTCTCTTGCCAACGCCTCCACTTCCTCCAAGCCGGCTAGGAGGCGGTACTCTCCAAGAGTAACAAGAAATCCACCCCGGCTAAACCACCCACAAGTGCCCTAGATGCCCTCAAGCAATGCAATGCACTAGGTGATTCACTCAATCTCTCTTAGGATGAACAACCAAGCAAGGGAGATGAGTGGGAGAAGATCTTAGCTCAAAGAATGCCAAAGAGGATGAGAAATGGCCCAGAGAGGGCTCCCAATGGCCGGCCAAGGTTGCCCTCTCGGGCGTCGCGCGAAAACGCGGGCCGCGTCCGCTCGGGACCCCGCGGACAGCGTCCGTGACGCCATCGCCCCGCACGAGACAGCCGTTAGGATTTGAAGTGCGCAGCGTCTGCAACGTCGGGCGCTGCCGCGATGCGGCGTCCGCGCTCGCGTCCCGCCACGCGTCGGCGAGTCCTGTGGCTTCAGCGCCACAAGGCAGGAACGTTCGGCGTCGAGGCGCGGCGGACACGCCCAACCCGCGTCCGCCGCCGCGATCGCCCGGTGCCGGCCACGCCACGCGAAGTCAGGCCCCGGACGTGCGGGACCGAGTCCGTAGCGGCATGGCCCCAATGGCCAAGCCACCGCGCGCGCAGCGCTCAACCGCGGACACGTCTCGGTAGGAGTCGCGCCACTTACCACCAGCGTCAGGCGCCTTTTGATCGTCATTTTCGTCGCCCAGTGTCGTCGATCCATGTCCACGCCGCTTGCCTTCATGCACCAACCTTCGGCGTAGATCCTTTCTCTTGAACACAAGGGTTGGTTTATCTCTGAGATACAAGGCGGCCAGCTCACTCAGTTCTACATGCAATGCACTTCATGAATTCACCTTGTGGCACCGTGCGTCGAATAGCCGATAGACTTCCCCTCTTAATAGTGCGGCTATCGATCCTAAACCACTCACACCTGTATGGTGTCTTGAGTGCAAAACAAAATGGCCACAACGGTTATACCTTTGCCTTGAGCCCATTTGTTCTCAAAGATATGAACACTTCCATCATGTGACCGTGCGATTGACGGTCGTTAAGTATCAATTTTTATACCGTCCAACGCGGCAAAGAGAAAGGACTAATTTGAGTTCTGTTAGATATAGGGGTTACAACGGCAGGAATTCCCACGAGTTTTGGTGATTGTCATTTGCGAGGGGGTTATGAAAGAGAACCAAAGGAGGCCCATATGTCATGATTACATAGAGATAAAGACCGAACGGGTAAAATTGTATAATCTAGAAGCTCCAGGAAGGCAACACCACGGAAAGGCTGGGGCCCGCTGGCGGGGTGGCCGGTCGGCCGACCCGGGGGGAGTCGGCCAGGCTCCCCGTCTCCACCCAATCGGAGTGGAGTCTGCGTGAATCCTTCCTCCTTTGAGGATGGAGATAATTGCTCGTCCATTTAGGTCGGTTTAGTCAGAAATTTCATGGTTCATCCTAGGGGCTGCTGTATTCGAGCCCACGGCCCCACAGGTGAAACCTAATTCATTCAAGAGTTCATTATATATCGAGAATTCGGCTTGAGCCACCATCACAATTAGAGCTCCCATAGTTTAGTAGCATGGCTACATAGGAATAGATCTAGGAGGGAATCAAGCCTAGCTTGGAGTCCCGGATCTGTCGAGTTCTTGGTAATTCCACTCTACATTCTTGTAATATTCATGCATTTGTTATGATCTATGAGTAGTACTTTATTCTATTCTATATATCGGACTTGACTTTACTCTATTTGATCATGTTCTCAATTATATTGTTCTTAGTTTACTTTGATTATATGTTTAGCATAGTTGGACTAGAATTATGTTTATGCATAGGATCGTATAGCGCTTGCTCATTAGGCCAATGGGTGAGTGGTAGATATTGTGTGAGCATGGTGCCTATCGTATTTATCGAGGTGCACCCTATATTCCGGATCGTGAGGTAGATTCAACAGGTGGTCTGTTGAGTCCTTTTTGCAGCCGCTACTCACAGAGTATAGGTCTAGAAACAAACCTATTACATTGAAGTCATTGCTATGTCTCTTGTCTTCTCGGTAATATCACTATGCATAGATGTAACCTTTCCCGCCATGATTGCTAGATGTTCTTGCACTAATCATTGTATGCTTTGACTTTATAGTTAGAATAACATAGGATTATACCCTAGATCGTCTAGTCATGCTAGTGTTATAAGCTTAGAGTGCTAAGTTGAGATGGCTTATTACTATTATTTTATGTGGCTAAATGCTCTCATTTATCTTATGTCATTTATCATTCAT